>JAWQFJ010034943.1:7500-12531 GCA_034096865.1 Theodoxus fluviatilis | reverse complement strand
GAAGATCGGCGAACTAGCTTCGGAAGGGATCGGCGAACTTGCTTCGGAGAGATCGGCGAACTTGCTTCGGAGAGATCGGCGAACTAGCTTCGGAGAGATCGGCGAACTAGCATTGGAGGGTTCGATGACCTAGCTTTGGAGAGATCGGCGAACTAGCTTCGGAAGGATCTAGGAACTAGGTTTGAGGTTCCCAGAGCGTGTAGAGGGAACCTCCCCGAAACTTCGCTCTGATTTGCTGGTTTAAAAAAGGGCTCTTTCGCGCCTGGAGGCTTGTTGTACTTGCGTCACACATGTCTGCGCTCCCCCCCCCCCCCCCCCCCTAGTCCCACTCCCCCTTCTGTTGGCATGCACAAAGCTTAGCATTTAGAAATACTGCGACATGTAGGTAGAAATCGCAACCAAAGAGCAGTATAATTTCCTAAAGCCATATGTAAAATACATCGACAGTTTATTAAAATGCTACTTTACCTAAATCGTAATGTGGTTTGAAGTAGCTTTTCAGACACGTTGAACGTATTACGTCACACTTTGAACGTACTATGTCACACCTTGAACGTACTACGTCACATTTTGAACATACTACGTCACATTTTCAACGTATTACGTCACACTGTGAACGTTTTACGTCACATTGTGAACGTGTTACGTCAGACTGTGAGCGTGTTATGTCAGACTTGGGCGTTTGATTATGAGCGAGGCGCAGTGCCGTGGTTCAATCCCTGGGACGAGATAAATCTGGATTGTTAACATCCACTCGACCACAGAGCTCCACCCAGTTCCCCCAGGCGCCCGAGATAGATTCCAGCAGTGAAGATAGTTGACCACATCGCTGGCCGATTATCAAAAGCGCGGTCTACAGCAGAGACAAGACCGATCACGGCGCTGACTGATATTATTTTGTTCAGGCAGTGAGTACTTGGCGCTCGGTCTGGACGGACGATCGCCAACAAACGCCACATCAGTCAGGCCAATGCAGTAAAGGCAAAAAGCCTGGCGTAGCGAGCGAACGCTGTCAGGTCCCATCAGCGATCTCAAAGGCCTGGGGAGGGGGGTCGGTGGCAAAAACCGTTCCAGACCTGTAAACTTTGCACAAGTCCCGGCCGTACTGGCGCCATGTCGTGCTGACGTCGCGCCCCCTCGCGTCCCGGAGTCCCTGGGGGCGCACTGGCAGTCCGGAGGGGTGGGGCACTACGCGTCCATTTGTCTGCGAGTGAGCAAGGGAAGTGGCAGAGGACCAGACGAAGGGAAGATGGCGGATCGCCAGGAGGACCATGCAGACTGGCGGCCTGGTGACTACGAGTTCGAGCCTCTCTCCAGGTCACCATCTCGTCCCAGTTTTCCCATCAAGCTGCCGTTGGCGGTCTCGGACGGGCCATTTTTTCAGGGCAGGGATACAGTTGACCTTTGTGGATGCTTCTTTAAAGAGCACTTTGAGCATTTTCAGGAGACGTCCTTTGTCTGGTTGTGGGAATAAAAACGAGTGATCCGCTCCATCCTCGACACCACTCATGTCCTTAACCCTCTTTCAATCTAGGAATTTTCTCCATTTTCTTGTCTGTCGTGAGAGTTTCTGGTATTAAAAAAGACTCTAGTGCATTTACCAAAAAAATGTATGTTATTTTATCATCTTTCTTTCATCTATATACCTAAAATTAATGATTGATATTGTTGCATCCTCCTTTTTAATTCATTCAGAAAGGAAAATACTTACACTTGGCGCGCTCGAATAGGATCTTCTGTACAAAGTCTTCACATCGAGCACTTTGCACTCAATACATGAAGGGGGAAAAACAGAATTAAAAGAACCAGAAAAACTCGTACATATAAGTACAAGCTGTAGACGTCTTGGGGAATGGTGAGAGAAATGAGATCTAGAATGGAGATGGGGGGAATGCCTAACGATTTCTGTGTGAAGATGAAAGATATACAAGCAATGAAAAGCGGTCCTTTACATTGTTCCATACGGAACGAATTCGTTGTAAGTAATGGAAGAGTTCAGAATATATGCCACAAGGCAGAAACAGCGGAAAGAAATGCCGTAGTTCATTCACAAGAGGCTGGAAAACTCTCCCAGAATCCTCACATTTCTGAGACACTTTGATTTCCGTGGGGAGGGAAACAACGTTTCCAGGGAGGAAAAAAAAATCTGAGCCGACACAAATTGCGCAAATAAACTGGTTAAGTCTTTTGCGGTTCCGCGCTTTCCCGCCTAGGCAGAGCTCGATAGAACTCATGCTGGGTGGTGATTAACCTGTCTCGAGAGACAGCGATGGGGTCTTAAAAAATCCTCAAATTCATTTTCGACCGTGGAGCTTCGCGCCCATAGGCCCCCCTACCAGGGCGTTGCCCCTGACACCCCCTGGGGCCGAGGCCGCCTCCTGAGTGGGGTATCTCAGGTCCAGGATTCGCCAGCAAAGTTGGTCCAAGGCACTCCACACTACAGAGCACCCTGAGTGGCGTATCTCAGGTCCAGGATTCGCCAGCAAAGTTGGTCCAAGGCATTCCACACTACAGAGCACCCTGAGTGGGATATCTCAGGTCCAGAATTTGCCAGCAAAGTTGGTCCAAGGCACTCCACACTACAGAGCACCCTGAGTGGGGTATCTCAGGTCCAGGATTCGCCAACAAAGTTGGTCCAAGGCACCCCACACTACAGAGCACCCTGAGTGGGGTATCTCAGGTCCAGGATTCGCCAGCAAAGTTGGTCCAAGGCACTCCACACTACAGAGCACCCTGAGTGGGGTATCTCAGGTCCAGGATTCGCCAGCAAAGTTGGTCCAAGGCACTCCACACTACAGAGCACCCTGAGTGGGGTATCTCAGGTCCAGGATTCGCCAGCAAAGTTGGTCCAAGGCATTCCACACTACAGAGCACCCTGAGTGGGGTATCTCAGGTCCAGGATTCGCCAGCAAAGTTGGTCCAAGGCACCCCACACTACAGAGCACCCTGAGTGGGGTATCTCAGGTCCAGGATTCGCCAGCAAAGTTGGTCCAAGGCACTCCACACTACAGAGCACCCTGAGTGGGGTATCTCAGGTCCAGGATTCGCCAGCAAAGTTGGTCCAAGGCACTCCACACTACAGAGCACCCTGAGTGGGGTATCTCAGGTCCAGGATTCGCCATCAAAGTTGGTCCAAGGCATTCCACACTACAGAGCACCCTGAGTGGGGTATCTCAGGTCCAGGATTCGCCAGCAAAGTTGGTCCAAGGCACTCCGCACTACAGAGCACCCTGAGTGGGGTATCTCAGGTCCAGGATTCGCCAGCAAAGTTGGTCCAAGGCATTCCACACTACAGAGCACCCTGAGTGGGGTATCTCAGGTCCAGGATTCGCCAGCAAAGTTGGTCCAAGGCACTCCACACTACAGAGCACCCTGAGTGGGGTATCTCAGGTCCAGGATTCGCCAGCAAAGTTGGTCCAAGGCACTCCACACTACAGAGCACCCTGAGTGGGGTATCTCAGGTCCAGGATTCGCCAGCAAAGTTGGTCCAAGGCACTCCACACTACAGAGCACCCTGAGTGGGGTATCTCAGGTCCAGGATTCGCCAGCAAAGTTGGTCCAAGGCACTCCACACTACAGAGCACCCTGAGTGGGGTATCTCAGGTCCAGGATTCGCCAGCAAAGTTGGTCCAAGGCATTCCACACTACAGAGCACCCTGAGTGGGGTATCTCAGGTCCAGGATTCGCCAGCAAAGTTGGTCCAAGGCACCCCACACTACAGAGCACCCTGAGTGGGGTATCTCAGGTCCAGGATTCGCCAGCAAAGTTGGTCCAAGGCACTCCACACTACAGAGCACCCTGAGTGGGGTATCTCAGGTCCAGGATTCGCCAGCAAAGTTGGTCCAAGGCACTCCACACTACAGAGCACCCTGAGTGGGGTATCTCAGGTCCAGGATTCGCCATCAAAGTTGGTCCAAGGCATTCCACACTACAGAGCACCCTGAGTGGGGTATCTCAGGTCCAGGATTCGCCAGCAAAGTTGGTCCAAGGCACTCCACACTACAGAGCACCCTGAGTGGGGTATCTCAGGTCCAGGATTCGCCAGCAAAGTTGGTCCAAGGCATTCCACACTACAGAGCACCCTGAGTGGGGTATCTCAGGTCCAGGATTCGCCAGCAAAGTTGGTCCAAGGCACTCCACACTACAGAGCACCCTGAGTGGGGTATCTCAGGTCCAGGATTCGCCAGCAAAGTTGGTCCAAGGCACTCCACACTACAGAGCACCCTGAGTGGGGTATCTCAGGTCCAGGATTCGCCAGCAAAGTTGGTCCAAGGCACTCCACACTACAGAGCACCCTGAGTGGGGTATCTCAGGTCCAGGATTCGCCAGCAAAGTTGGTCCAAGGTATTCCACACTACAGAGCACCCTGAGTGGGGTATCTCAGGTCCAGGATTCGCCAGCAAAGTTGGTCCAAGGCATTCCACACTACAGAGCACCCTGAGTGGCGTATCTCAGGTCCAGGATTCGCCAGCAAAGTTGGTCCAAGGCATTCCACACTACAGAGCACCCTGAGTGGGGTATCTCAGGTCCAGGATTCGCCAGCAAAGTTGGTCCAAGGCATTCCACACTAGAGAGCACCCTGAGTGGCGTATCTCAGGTCCAGGATTCGCCAGCAAAGTTGGTCCAAGGCATTCCACACTACAGAGCACCCTGAGTGGGGTATCTCAGGTCCAGGATTCGCCAGCAAAGTTGGTCCAAGGCATTCCACACTACAGAGCACCCTGAGAGTGCGTACCTCTGCCAAGGAAACCACAACCACACTCTTCCATCGGCTGTATGATTGAATCAGGCAGGATGTTCCGCTAGCCAGGCCTGACGCTACGATGTTCACTTCATTTCAGTGTCTGCTGGCTGTCACTGAGTGCGGAATGCATACGCCGGCGTCATCAATAGTGTGACGTCATCAATCGTTTGACGTCATCAATAGTGTGACGTCATCAATAGTGTGAAGTCATGGATAGTTTGACCTCATCAATAGTGTGACGTCATCAATAGTGTGACGTCATCAATAGTGTGACATCATGGATAGTT
>JAWQFJ010034943.1:0-2500 GCA_034096865.1 Theodoxus fluviatilis | reverse complement strand
ATCTCTTCTTCAGTTATTCTTCACATCGTATGACACTTTGTTGGAGATCTCATGTCAACAAAGTCTGTCAGTTAGCATATTATGAGCTAAGGAAAATTCGTCATTATCTTTCTCAGCAGGCCACAAAAACGCTCATCCCATCACTTGTTCTGTTTGGTCTCGACTATGGAAACTCTCTTCTCGCTGGCATCCCCGACACTCTGCTTAACAAACTCCAGAAAGTTCAGAATTGTGCTGCTAGGCTAGTTTTTCGATGTCCCAAGCGTACCCATGTCTCATCACTCCTACATACACTTCACTGGCTCCCCATCTCTCAGAGGATAGATTATAAACTTGCTAATTTGTGCTTCAAGGCCATCGACAACACCGCACCACACGCTCTTACAGAAATTCTTGCAGTCTACACGCCCTCCAGATCTCTACGCTCAGCTGCTGACTCTAGAATACTTAAGGTCCCCCGCCGTAACAAGAAAACTCAAGGACAGCGTGCCTTCTCCTATATTGGACCTGAAACCTGGAATATGTAGTCTCCCTATCTCAGTCCGTCATTCTGACTCTCTGCCCCAGTTCAAAAGTGCTCTAAAGACCCACCTCTTCAGATCCGCCTTTACCGCTGAGCTGCTTCGCCTTACTTGACCTTGCCTGCAAGTGCTGTGTATATTGTATAGTTTGTTCTATTAAACTTTAGTTTTTGTTCTGTTTATGTGTGTGAGTTTTTGTGGGAATGTGGTGTTGAGCGGTTGTACGAGTGTTGATTCTTTGGATTGTAAAAGTCATGAACTTGCCTGTCAAGGGAAGGTATGTGCGTAAAAAACCTATATTATTATTATTATTATTATTATTATTATTATTATTATTATTATTATTATTATTATTATTATTATTGTTGTTCAGCCGCAACAGGAAAAAACCACGTTATTTTGTGACAAAACAGCGCGAAAAGCCTAAGCACATTATTTCTCCTAAGCCCTTCACGGTGGGTGGGTCCTTTCCTACCCCCAACCCAAAGGGAGACACGGTGGGTGGGGGTACCTGCCTACCCACCAACCCAAAAAGGGAGACACGGTGTGGCGGGTTCCTGTCCTACCCCCAAACCCAAATCGATCGAGTACACGGGTGCGGTGGGTCCTTTTCCTTATAGCCCCAACCCAAAGAGCGGGGACACGGGTGGGTCTGGGTCCTTTCCCTACCCCCATCACCACACAAGGGGTCGACTACCCGGTGGGTGGTGCTCTTTCCTACCACCCAACCCAAAGGGAGTACATCGCGTGTGTGTGGGTCCCTTCTCCAACCCCCAACTCTCTTAAAGAGGTGGGACACGTGTGGTTGTGGGTTCTTTCCTTATACCCCCAACCCAAAGGGAGAAGACCCTGCGTGGGTGCGCGTACTCCTCTTGTCTCGATACCCCCAACTCCAAAAGGGTATGACCCGGGTCGGCGTGTTGTAGCCCTTTCTATCTTACCCCATCCAACCTCGTCAAAGGGGCGACACGGTAGGGTTCTGTGTTGGCCCTTCCTTTTTGTCACCCCCTCAACCCTAAAGAGGGTGGACAGAGTGTGGGTGGGGCCGTTTTCCTAGCCTTCCTAACCCAAAGGGAGAGGAGATCATCGGGGGGCTGGGTCCTTTCCTACCCCCCAACCCTAAAGGGATGCCACGGTGGCGTCGGGTCCTTTCCTTACCCCCAACCCAAAGGGGAGACACGGTTTGGGTGTGGTCCTTGTCTCTTACCCCCAACCCATCAAGAGAGTCTCAAGAGACACACGTCTCAATGGGTGGGTCTCTTTCCTGTTACCCCCAAACCCAAAGGGAGCCACGTTAGTACCTGACAGTGGGTCCTTCCATTACCTCACAACCCAAGCTACGTTTTCTGGAGACGATGACCAACGTGTTGCTTTGGTGGGTTCCTTTCCTACCCCCAACCCCAAAGGGAGACACGTCGTGGGTGCGAGGATCCATTCCTAACCCCCAACCCAAAGGAGAGACGACACGTGAGGTGGTCGGTTGTCCTTTCCTACCCCCAAACCAACTCAAGGTGATCGACACTCGGTGTCGGTTGAGGTCCTTTCTAACCTACCCCAAACACAAAGGGAGACACTCGTTGTTGGGTCCTTGTGTCACTCACCCCACATCCCAAAAGGGAGCTACAACGCGCGTTGGGTGGTCGCTCTCTACCTTTCTCTACCCCAGCCAACCCAAAGGCCAGGACACGGTGGGTGGGTCCTTTCCTTACCACCCAACCCTAAATTGGGAGACCACGGTGGTCTCGTGGGTCTCCTTTCCATACGCGCACCCAACCGCACATGCACCGGAGGACACGGTGGGTCGGGTCCTCTTCCACCCCCCATACCCAAGTCAAGGGATTGACACCGTGCTTCCTTATGTCTGGTGGCGGCCATTTCCTACATGTCCTCAAACCAAAGGCTGCAATTAGACACGGTGGGTGGGGGCCTGTCGTACCCCCAACCCATTAAGGGATCTCTGGGCACCAGCCGAAACTGCC
>JAWQFJ010034942.1:12500-20846 GCA_034096865.1 Theodoxus fluviatilis | reverse complement strand
TATAAATCACTCTTATACCGCGCGATACTCCCACTCAGTGAGACTCAAAGCGCTTCAGCCGATGTCGAGGCTGCCTCTCATTGTGTAGTGTCTCAAGTCAATGAGACCAGTGTCCTGCTGCCAAGGGCGCTGGCACACTGTTTTCCACAAAGGAGAAATTGTGCGTGCTGGGTGTTTTTACTGTGGCCGACACCCACCCGTCGAGGACATGAGCGTCAGGATCTTTATAGTGCGTGATTTTGATGTTGTGAATGCGTATGACACACTAGACCTCGGTTTATTAAGGTCTCATCCGAAGGACCTTTGCAGTTAACTACACCACACTTCGTCGGCATTCTGAAAAAAACACTTGCTACGAGCAGACGTACACAATCAAAACACTTGCTACGAGCAGACGTACTTCGCGGGCCGCCATTACAGTGTAGATCGAACAACTTGTTTGCGAATGCGAGTTGCAAAATAGTCCACACTTGAAGAAACCGTGATCTCTTAACAGAGTCTTTTAGTGTCATTTAACTTTATTTGAAACACTTTCATAACAATGTGAAACAGTACATGGGCTTTTGGAGTAAAATAATCGAAATATATTTATTAATTTTTTTACAGTATATTACTACTCGCAACCCGTGTGATGTTTTGCTAAAAATAGATCTCAGCTGCCTGCCAGCTCGAATCGCGTTGGCCTTTGCTAGCTGCGCTGAATCTAAGCTTTGCAAGTCCTTCTCTTTAGTAGTCCTTGGTATGTATATATGTATGTATGTATATATGTCATTTATAGAGTTCCTGAATTCAGCACTTCTGCTGCTCTTCGGCGCTTTACACAAAAGCATATTGTCGTTTCAGTCTTGGAAGAGGAAGGTCTTTAGGCCTCTTTTGAAGCTGGACAGAGATGGGGCAGCTCTGAGTGGTTCGGGGAGAGAGTTCCACAGCCTAGTTTTTGTAGTTTTCCAGCTCAGCCTTACTGCTAGCAGCAGGCACCTTGGCAGAGGTTTGCACTCTCCGTTGCGCTCTAGTTTTTGTAGTTTTCCAGCTCGGCCCTACTGCTAGCAGCAGGCACCTTGGCGGAGGTTTGCACTCTCCGGTGCGCTCTAGTTTTTGTAGTTTTCCAGCTCGGCCCTACTGCTAGCAGCAGGCACCTTGGCGGAGGTTTGCACTCTCCGGTGCGCTCTAGTTTTTGTAGTTTTCCAGCTCGGCCCTACTGCTAGCAGCAGGCACCTTGGGGGAGAGCGCTCTAACCACTGGACAAGACCCCAGAGTGCAATGGATGTGTTGCAAGTTTGCATAGACACGCACTGACAGGACAACTTGGAAAGCAGTAGTAGCAGTTAGGGACCTGAAGAATATTGATGAGTGTAGATGGAACTAACATGAATGTAATGATGTGGTGTCCTGATGTTGTATGTTGCAAATAGCAAAAATAGTATTTGGAAAAGGTAGGATAGTGTTACAGTAGGAAACAGCATGATAGGAAACGGTGGATTGTAATGTAGTGGTGAAGTGGGAAAGTGTGGATTGTGTAGTGGTGAAGTGGGAAACGGTGGACTGTGAAGTGGGAAGTAGTGTTGCAGTGTGAATCGGTGGATTGTGTAGTGGTAAAGTGGGAAGCAGTGGATTGTGAGGTTTGAAATGGTGGATTGTGAAGTGGGAAATGGTGGACTGTGTAGTAGTGGAGTTTGAATTGGTAGATTGTGTAGTGGTGAAGTGGGAAACAGTGGATTGTGAAGTGGGAAACAGTGGATTGTGAAGTGGGAAACAGTGGATTGTGTAGTGGTGCAGTGGGAAACAGTGGATTGTGAAGTGGGAAACAGTGGATTGTGTAGTGGTGCAGTGGGAAACAGTGGATTGTGAAGTGGGAAACAGTGGATTGTGTAGTGGGAAACAGTGGATTGTGTAGTGGTGCAGTGGGAAACAGTGGATTGTGAAGTGGGAAACAGTGGATTGTGAAGTGGGAAACAGTGGATTGTGTAGTGGTGCAGTGGGAAACAGTGGATTGTGAAGTGGGAAACAGTGGATTGTGTAGTGGGAGTGGGAAACAGTGGATTGTGAAGTGGGAAACAGTGGATTGTGTAGTGGTGCAGTGGGAAACAGTGGATTGTGAAGTGGGAAACAGTGGATTGTGAAGTGGGAAACAGTGGATTGTGAAGTGGGAAACAGTGGATTGTGTAGTGGTGCAGTGGGAAACAGTGGATTGTGAAGTGGGAAACAGTGGATTGTGTAGTGGGAAACAGTGGATTGTGTAGTGGTGCAGTGGGAAACAGTGGATTGTGTAGTGGTGCAGTGGGAAACAGTGGATTGTGAAGTGGGAAACAGTGGATTGTGTAGTGGGAAACGGTGGACTGCGTTGTGATGAAGTGTGAAACAGTGAACTGTGTAGTGGTGCAGTAGGAAACACTGGATTGTGAAATGGTACAATATGAAACATTGGATTGTGAAATAGTACAATATGAAACATTGGATTGTGAAATGGTACAATAGGAAACACTGGATTGTGAAATGGTACAATAGGAAACACTGGATTGTGAAATGGTACAATAGGAAACACTGGATTGTGAAATGGTACAATAGGAAACACTGGATTGTGAAATGGTACAATAGGAAACACTGGATTGTGAAATGGTGCTTGCAGGCTCTACAGAGGACAGCCAGGCGGTCAAGCGGTCAGCAGTGGCTGTGCTGAGTGGACTGCAGCAGCTGCTGTTGCTGACGTCACTGTGGAGTCGCAGTCTGTCTGAGCTGGATGCCCCCTCCATCCAGGACCTGCTCACCGCGCTTACTGCCATGCTGCGGTCTGCGGGCTCCTCTGCCGCCATGTTCCTGCAGGTAGAGAGAGGCTGACAGACAGACTGACACGTACGCACTCACGCATGCACGCACACACACACACGCACGCACACACACACACATACACACACACACACACACTCGCTCTCACTCACACTCACATACACACATGCACACAGAGACGCTCACATAAATACACACACACAGATATACCCCGCACGCACGCACGCATGCATGCACGCACACACAGAGGCAGACACACACACAGGCACGTGGAGGAAGGAGAGAGAGAGAGAGAGAGAGAGAGAGAGAGAGAGAGAGAGAGAGAGAGAGAGAGAGAGAGAGAGAGAGAGAGAGAGAGAGAGAGAGATAGAGAGAGAGAGAATGGACACATGAAACTGAATAGAGGCTAACTTGTTACAACCTTGACACAGAAATATTAGGCTTCCCCACAGACTTGGAGCAGGCCTAAAGACATGATAAGACGTGTGTGTGTGTGCGTGCATGCGTGCGCGTGTGTGTGTGTGCCAGCCAGTGTCTGTGTATGTGTGCTTGTGTGAGTGTGTCTGTGCCTGTCTGTGTGTCTGCACACGTGTAAATATTATGTGTGTGTGTATGTACTGAAATCAGGGGTAGCTATTGGGGGTGGGGAGGGAAGGAAGGGTACGAGTTAGGCTTGCATGGAAATGGGTGTGAATGCTGATCTAGCCAAGACGGGAAAGTGCATCTCTTGCTGGGCTCTGTGTCAGGGTCTGGAGAACGACGTGGGCAGCATTGTCCAAGAATCTGGAAGCAAGGTGCAGGATGGACTACTGTCCACTGCCCGCCTCTCAGGTCAGCTCGCTCTGGCCACGGATACCCCTGTGCTCCTACTGAGCCAGCCCAGCCCTGACCGCACTGCCCAGGTGACCACTTCTCCTCTTGTTTCCCTTGCTTAGCTGCCTCCTTGCCGGGGATTATCCTCTTGCTTATTATCGTCTTAATATGAGTTCTGTTTGGAACGATTAAAAAATAAAAATGAAAAAATAAAACTGTGCTTTTTTCCCCCCTTCAGTTGTACACAGATGCATATGATGATGGTAAATAGAGTTGTATAGACTGTCAGCCCTTTTAGGCTTGGTAGGGCACTTGATCACAAACAATCATGAAAGTTGGAAAGAGCAAGTTTATGTAGTTTGGGATTCATAAAAGAGGCGTCACAAAGTTGACGATATCAAATTATTGAGGATGCAGGCGTATGCATTCTGCTCTCAGATAACTATTGCTTGCAGCTAATAAGATGAACATACAGGCCATGGAAGAGAAATTTGGCTTCCTCGGCGGAGGTTTGCACTCGGAGTGTCCTCTAGTTTACAGTTTTGTTGTTGTTTACAGCTGGACATTGGCGTATGCCAGGCCTCTGTGGGGGGCTGTGACGACTTCAGACCTGTTTACCCTTCCGCAATTTGCGGAAATCTTCTGATTTTGAGTCCGAGTCTCCGCTTTTACGGACGATCTTCCGGCCGATATTTCGCAGAAAAAATCGAAATCTTCCTCTTGAAGATCAAAACCTTCCGCATTTTTCTGGTTATTTATCAAATCTTCCTCATAAGGGTTTTTGGGGGTAAACAGGTCTGCGACTTTGTGTTGTTGTTGTTGACAGTATTGTTGTTGTTGATGTTTACAGCTGGACAGTGAGGTATGCCAGGCTTTTGTGGGGGGCTGTGACGACTTTGTGTTGTTGTTGTTGACAGTATTGTTGTTGTTGATGTTTACAGCTGGACAGTGAGGTATGCCAGGCTTTTGTGGGGGGCTGTGACGACTTTGTGTTGTTGTTGTTGACAGTATTGTTGTTGTTGATGTTTACAGCTGGACAGTGTGGTATGCCAGGCTTTTGTGGGGGGCTGTGACGACTTTGTGTTGTTGTTGTTGTTGACAGTATTGTTGTTGATGTTTACAGCTGGACAGTGTGGTATGCCAGGCTTTTGTGTGGGGCTGTGACGACTTTGTGTTGTTGTTTTTGTTGACAGTATTGTTGTTGTTGATGTTTACAGCTGGACAGTGTGGTATGCCAGGCCTTTGTGGGGGGTTGTGACGACTTTGTGTTGTTGTTGTTGACAGTATTGTTGTTGTTGATGTTTACAGCTGGACAGTGAGGTATGCCAGGCCTTTGTGGGGGGCTGTGACAAATTTGTGTTGTTGTTGACAATACTGTTGTTGTTGATGTTTACAGCTGGACAGTGTGGTATGCCAGGCCTTTGTGGGGGGCTGTGATGACTTGTTGTTGTTGTTGACAGTATTGTTGTTGTTGCTGTTTACAGCTGGACAGTGAGGTATGTCAGGCTTTTGTGGGGGGCTGTAACAACTTTGTGTTGTTGTTGTTGACAGTATTGTTGTTGTTGTTGTTGACAGTATTGTTGTTGTTGTTGTTTACAGCTGGACAGTGAGGTATGCCAGGCTTTTGTGGGGGGTGTAACATCTTTGTGTTGTTGCTGACAGTATTGTTGTTGTTGTTGTTGTTGACAGTATTGTTGTTGTTGATGTTTACAGCTGGACAGTGAGGTATGCCAGGCCTTTGTCGGGGGCTGTGACGACTTTGTGGGGGGCAGCCTACAGGGGGCACTCAATGCCCTGGATGACAGCGAAACTGCCGCCCAGACTTTTTCTTCCCAGGAGGCTTTGCGCTCGGTCAGTCCCTGGTCACTTCCTCTGTCATGTCTGTGTCTGGTGAAATGTGACTTCACCCCCTCTTTTTCTTGTAGTGTAAGCATACAAATCAAGACATTCAGAAAAAACAGAACCTGACTATCTCATATAATTTTTGGTTCTTTTTAAACACCCCCATACCCCACCCCACCCCCAAAAAAGTTAACCTTAAAATTGTCTCAGAATTTTGTTCTTTCTTTTTTTATTTCTTCTGCAGGCATTACTATGGCTGTGCACCTGTAAATTTGATACATTTTTGCTCTGGTAGGCACAGCCTATGGTATGAGGATAGTGGACCCTTTAAAATTTATCATAAAAGTCAATATTATGATGACCTCTCAGAAACATTAAGATACATTTGAGAATTGTTCAGTTTTCAGTACTTCTTGCACAGATTTTGCTGTATTTTGTTGGAAAGTTAAATGGGTATATGCACACACACACACACACACACACACACACACACACACACACACACACACACACACACACACACACACACACACACACACACACAAATGGATGTCTTGTCATTGTAAGAATAATGAGAAGAATACTAATGTTTCAGTTTTTGTTGTTGTTGTGGTCATCATTGTTTGTGAATGAATGAATGATTTAATTGAGAATGTAAACAAGCCATGTGTCATGTTGTATTTCTGTTGACAGAGTCATGGAGATCTTCTCCGGCTGGAAGACCTAATTGTCTCCAGTGTGCGAGGCCTGCTTCTCACCTGTCAGGAAGTGCAGGTGTGTAGTTGCTGTGTCTTTCTCACCTGTCAGGAAGTGCAGGTGTGTAGTCGCTGTGTCTTTCTCACCTGTCAGGAAGTACAGATGTTTAGTCACTGTCTCTTTCTCACCTGTCAGGAAGTGCAGGTGTGTAGTCGCTGTGTCTTTCTCACCTGTCAGGAAGTGCAGATGTTTAGTCACTGTCTCTTTCTCACCTGTCAGGAAGTGCAGGTGTGTAGTCGCTGTCTCTTTCTCACCTGTCAGGAAGTGCAGGTGTGTAGTCGCTGTGTCTTTCTCACCTGTCAGGAAGTGCAGGTGTGTAGTCGCTGTGTCTTTCTCACCTGTCAGGAAGTGCAGGTGTGTAGTCGCTGTGTCCTTCTCACCTGTCAGGAAGTGCAGGTGTGTAGTCGCTGTGTCTTTCTCACCTGTCAGGAAGTGCAGGTGTGTAGTCGCTGTGTCTTTCTTACCTGTGAGGAAGTGCAGGTGTGTAGTCTCTGTGTCTTTCTCACCTGTCAGGAAGTGCAGGTGTGTAGTCGCTGTCTCTTTCTCACCTGTCAGGAAGTGTAGGTGTGTAGTCGCTGTGTCTTTCTCACCTGTCAGGAAGTGCAGGTGTGTAGTTGCTGTCTCTTTCTCACCTGTCAGGAAGTGCAGGTGTGTAGTCGCTGTGTCTTTCTCACCTGTCAGGAAGTGCAGGTGTGTAGTCGCTGTGTCTTTCCTACCCTCAGGTAGTGCAGGTGTGTAGTCGCTGTGTCCTTCACACCCACCACTTGTGGGTTGGGGTAAGAAAAGAGCCACCACATTTCCCTGTGTGATTCATTAGAGGTGACTTACAAGGGTAATCAAAAATTAGCTTGCTCTTGCTCTTTCCAACTTTTTGCGATTTTTGTGGTCAGTGTCCTTACATAACCTACAAAGGCTGATAATGTGTATAGCTCGCTCCATCCATCCATCCATATATCCATCCATTGCCTCAATCGCAGCTGAGAAAATTCTGTGGAAAATTGAATTAAAGATGACGCCCTTCTCCCGCAGCTTGGAACAATGCATGTAGCAAAGTCAAAAGTACTACATTTTCAGTCTGCAATGGTGTAAATTTTCATGAAACTTGAAAATGGAATTGAGGGGTTGAAAGGTGAACCAAGTCAACAGCGACTTAAGAATGTCAGCAATGGCGGCTGCCGCTGAATAAAATTCTCGCTTTGCTAACAGCGCGTAGGCCTGAGGGATGGATCTCAGATATGGCCTGTTTCCAGCCCTCTGATAGAAATTGGCTCAGCAGGTGACAAATTCTGCACTGCAGAATCGAAAGACCTCCACTTTGGGGGAAAGTATCGCAGTTCTTCCAGGAAAGAAGTCAAACTTTGGGCACAAAGATGATTTGTTTTAGAAGCCTTTAATTTGGCTTAGAAAACATGCAACCATTTCATGATTTAAAGCATTTTGCATTCCCGTTGATAAATTAAAAAAATCCAGTTTATATGATCTGGAAGATATTTTTGACTCACATGCGAAGCAAAAGTGAGTCTATGTACTCACCAGTTTCGTCCGTCCGGGTGTCCGGGCGTCCGAAAACTTTATCGTTTGATTTTTCTCGGAGACTATTAAGTCTATCAATACCAAATGTGGCATGATGGTGTATGATGACAAGGCCTCAAAAAACATACATAGTGACTTGTCCTTGCTTCAAGGTCAAGGTCGCAGGGGCCATAAATGTTGTCTAAAACACAGTCATTTTTCACATTTTCTCAATTTTCTCTGAAGTTTTTGAGATTGGATACCTGACCTATATATGGTATATAGGGCAAAGTAATCCCTATCTTTTGATACCAGTTTGGTTGACCTTGCTTCAAGGTCAAGGTCACAGGAGCTCTTCAAAGTTGGATTGTATACATATTTTGAAGTGACCTTGACCCTGAACTATGGAAGATAACTGTTTCAAACTTAATAATTATGTGGGGCACATGTTATACCTTCATAATGAGACACATTTGGTCACATATCATCAAGGTTAAGGTCACTTTGACCCTTATGAAATGTGACCAAAATGGGGTAGTGAACCACTAAAAGTGACCATATCTCATGGTAGAAAGTGCCAATAAGCACCATTGTGCTTCCTATGTCTTGAATTAACAGCTTTGTGTTGCATGACCTTGG
>JAWQFJ010034942.1:0-7500 GCA_034096865.1 Theodoxus fluviatilis | reverse complement strand
TGCCTCGGCCAATCATGCAAATCTGCTTAAAAGCACACGAAGCAGAAATCAGAAACTAGTCTGAAGCAATGAAACGCTTCAAAAGAGAAGCCTCTGTCTATCCTTTGCTCTGATTGGTTGCTTAACCCGTGTGCATCGCGTGATCGTGGCCAAATTGATGAACGGAAACAGCCGAAGCTGTTGCCGAAACTAGCTTCGGCTCTTTTCGACATAAGGAACGCACGGCGTCTTTAGTATCAATCAACCAAGTGCAAGAATGCCGAGGAGGGATGCAAAGAAGTTTGCTACGCTGCATAAAATTGGGGGAAAAGCAGAAGAAAAAAAGGAAGACAACGGTGATGACGAGAACGTGATCGATCGTCAGCATGAGCATGATGAACAAGCTCGTCTCCGTGTTCCGCTGCCGTGATTGTGACCAGCCGTTAACAGTGACCAAAAATCAGTCGGCGATGTTTGGATCAGCGAGCAAGCTGAAAGTGTTCTGCTCAGCATGTGGGAACACCATTACGGCGGTCAGGACCTCACCAAAGACAGGTACTCTGCACAATGGCTATGACATCAACCGTCGTCTCGTCATTTGCTGCCACCTCCATTGGGATTGGGTTCACCCAACTGAGACGATTTTTCGCTCTCATGAACATGCCCCCACCCATGCATCTGAAGACATGGCAGCTCTACCAGAAGACGCTGCATTCAGGAGTTCATCCTGCTGCTGATAGGCACCTTCAGGAGGCAGCTGAACAGGTTCGACTGATGTACTTGCAGTTGAAAATTAGTCAGCCAACTCCAGAAGGACGTCTAGATATTGCAGTTTCGTTCGATGGGAGCTGGCACAAACGTGGGCGAACATCTCACAGTGGCATTGCTGCTGTCATCGAGATCTACAGTGGACTTGTTGTAGACTTTGTGAGATGTCAAGTTTCAGGAGTGATGTGAATAAATGATGCGGATGTAACACAACTTCAAATTTTTGGCATGATGTTGACAAGTGTTTGTACTGTACTAGTTGTTGAAAAAAACTTCCTGGTGCACTTTTCACAAGGGATTTTCTTTAATAACCAATATTCAGACAGCTGATTTTGTCATGTAGGAAGTAATGTCTGAAAGTTAAGAATATAAATTATAGTTTTCAGCACCTTTCATAAGCAGATTTTGACATTTGCTCTTGTTGTCTGAATTTGTACTTGAATTGCTAGGAAATGCCTTCTCAGCACATAAATAGCATTAAAAAATTTCGGCCGGGGGGCGTTGCCCCCCTGGGAACCCCCCAAGCGGGGCGTTGCCCCTGCACCCCACCGGGGCCTAGGGCGGCCCCTGGACCCCGTCCACAGTTTTGTCCCTCTTTTTTTTTTCCATTCGCTTGTTTTCAATCCCTGCACCATGGCTAAATTCACTTTTTTCACCGCTACTTCCCACATCGTCAGATCTCTCCTCCACTGTGGGATGGGTTTTCTGCTTCTCCGTTTCTCTGGTTCAGGTTCGCATCACTCGAGCGTCGAGATTTCTGTACTCTGGCTAATCTCGATTCTGGCGGAGCTGACTGGTTAACTGTCGGTGCATGCACTCACATGTTACCTGGCTCGAACTCAGTCCCGTCGTCTTCGGAAACGAAGACTGTTTCTGCCCCTTACACGCAGTCACGCCGAGGTGTCTAAAACGTCCATTTCTTGCTGGATATGCTTTTTGATCACGGATGCATACAAGAATGCGTTGCTTGATCCTCCTGCCACCTTTGTCGCGTTTGCCAAGAATGTCTCTTTGGCTCAACTTATGAGGGCGGCTTTCTTGCGCAGTGACTGTGTTTTCACACGCCACTACCTGCGTGATGTTCGAGTTAGTCGTCTCAACAACGCCTTTGGCATCAACAAGTTGGTTGTTGCGGGTTCGGCTCTTCGTGTTTGATGGTGAGTGGTTTACTGTTTGGTCAGGTGTTCATGCACAACCCGCCACCCATTGCTGGGCAATCATATCCCTGGTTGTCTACTGGTCAGTATGGAGGGAAAACTTTAAGAAATTAAACTAATTTCTATGTTTTCCTGACATACTTACCAGTAGATAACTTACTGTCCCACCCACCTCCCCTTTGTGCATTTGCTCGGGTTAGTTCAGCAGTGTCAAAGAGGGCGACCCGTGTCTGTCTGTTGCTTTTATAAGACATGGCGGTCACATGGCATTGGGAGTTACCTCCCTTTGCACACGGCCTTCCTGCTTATGACTCAAGCAATCGGATTGGCCGATGCAGACAGCCACGTGTGGGTAAGATTTCTGCACATTCTTTTTTAGAGGTCAAAAGGTCATATATCCCTGGTTGTCTACTTGTAAGTATGTCAGGAAAACAGAAATTAGTTTAAATTTATTCAAATTCATGTGGGGATGTGACCATATGAAAGTATACATGTGTTTGTTACCTCTGTGCATATGTGTGTAAAAATGTGTGTTTGTGTACATGCACATGTGTGCATACATTGTGTAAAAAAACTTTTAAAAAATATAGACTTCCCTCACTCTTAGCAGCTCGTGATTTTCAGTATTATAGGTGTTAAATAGCCTACAGAGGCTGAGAGATCACCTAATTCCATTCATTCATTCATGTATTCATTCATTCATTCTTTTCATGGTTTCATCATGACACCGTGCTGTGACTGCAGGCAACACCAATGGCGAGATGAGACGCATCCTGCGCTGTGCTGAGATGATCCAGCGTGCCGCCAGTCACATCCGGGCTCTCTCAGAGGCGGGAAGCCAAGGGGAGGGGGTTCGATCCTCCATCCAGGACGCCCCTGCCTCTCTTCTTTCTCCTGGCCAGACTGCCCGGGTTGCAGAGGCTGCACAGGCCGTGGTTTCCTTGACGACGAGGCTGGTGGAGCACGTGCAGAAAGTGACCAGTCCCCTGCACCCTGGGCGCGAGTCTGGAGGAAAGGTCAAGCGCCTTCTGCCGCCATCACCTGACGCCCTCCTCTCCTCCCAGAGCCTGCACATGCAGAAGCAGCAGTCAGTGGTGCGTCGCAACGTCTCCCTGTATCAGGCCGCCAGTGCTGCCAAGTAGAGCTCTCTCACCTGCAGACGTCTGCAGCTGGCAGAGAGGGGGGTAGGGGGAGGAGGGGGAGGGAGAGCGCGGAAGTAGGAAATGGCCATTCCGAACTTCCCCCCTACCTTGATCCTGCCCAGACCCTGTCTCGTTGCATCTTGGGTTGGGTGTGTGACGTAGAAACGCTGTACAGAGAAGGCAGAGCTCTCTCCCCTGCAGACTTTTGAAGCTGTGAGAGAGGAGGAGGAGGAAGAGGAGGGAAACTGCTATTCCCAACTTCCTACCTACCTAGGCCCTGCTTAGACTCTGTTTCATTCTGCCTTGTGCTGGGTGTGTGATGTAGAAACGCTGTACAGAGAAGAAGGCGATGCAGTGCTTTGGGTGGAGGGCTATGGAGAACAGCTTGTGCAGCTGCTAGGTAATTCTCGCTTCTTGCTGCGGTGATGACAAGCTAAGCCTGGGTTTGCTGGAGAGACTTTTGCTCTTTCACCTCGGACATTTTTCGTCCTCACCTAGCAGAAGGAGCGAGAGACTGGCTGCTTAGAGAGAAATGCCCTGTGGCAGTGCTCCTGTGTGAGGGACAAGGCTGTGGCACGCGGACAGTGCCTGCATGTCTTGTGAGGTGGATTGTCAGTGGCTGGCGACTTCAGGGTGTCGGATTTGTCCACTGAGGTCAACCTGCATTCAGCTGGGATACACTATGCCAAACAGGGACTTTACCTCTAGCATCCGATAGCAGCTAAACTGATGATGTCAGATAGATTGTTCATAGAACTGTAACATATGACCAGATGTATTTTATCTGATCATTAAAACTTGGGTACAGCGTGGAACAGGAGTAGGTGTATCCTCAACAGAAACCGTTTCTCTACTCCGGGAAACTGATGGATGGCACAGATCCATAAGAAAAAGGAAGAAAGAAAGGACAAACTAGACTTTAATCTGGAGAGGGTAATGTGTAATCAAGTTTGACAGTTTATTTTGTACGAGGATTGCTGATGGTACCTCTTGCCTTGCTTTTCTCTCCTATCTCTTGCTCAGTAAAAAAAAGTAGAATGTTCAATGATTGCATAATCAGTACAATGATACTTTATTCATGTCATAGAAAATGGTGCTCTGTTTGTAAATGTTCAAAAGCTGTTTGGACACGTACACGCAAAAACCCAAAATAAACACAACATCGACAATTCACCATATGAATTATTTATGTGAACAGGTATTAATTTTTTTTGCACATTTACTTTCAATTAAAATGCATAGGTGAATTTTGAAGTGAAAAGTTGGTCTTTGTTTGCAATCTGAACATTCGCATCCTGACTAGCTATACGTCCTACATGTGGACTTGATGAGAGTGCAAGCTGTTTACATCTTTGGATATTTCCTTCACTTTCCATTTAAAAGAAGCAATGAACCTGAATCGTTCTGGTAAGAAACGTTTCATGAGAAAACTTTTTCAAATGTTTACATAGACTCTCACTGGGAGATGGTGCTGATGTTACAGGAAAGTTTTTGCTGAGTTCCTGAAAACTTAAATAAAAAGTGACCATCACTGTGGAAATGATGCAGTTGTGCAGGCAGAATATTATGAAGCCGTACTTAGTCATTCCTCGGGGGGAGGAAAAACAACAAACACGCCGGTCGATGACTTGCTGAAGGACAATGCTTGCTGAGTGTATCATATCTGTAGAGACCAACTCCTTTGAGCCCTTCACTCATTCTCGAGGACTCTTTCTCGTTCTTGTCCAAGACAGTCAAACATCAGAAACTCTGAAACTGTTTCTTCAGGGGACGTCTGTGCAAAGATTCTTCATGTCGCACTTGTCTTAGATTTGTGGACTGCGGAGAGTTTTGTGGTCTGTTCATAACAGGACTTTCTCTCTGGACACTGCCCCACTTGGCTGACCATAGTTGTGTCCAAAGTGAAAGACGCACTCCATGGACGAGTGAGCTCTGCACTTCCGTTGGGTTTCACAGCTACTGGAGACGGCCTCTAGTGCTGCATGCTGTACTTGACATTGCCACTGCCTGCCCATGCATTACTGCTGTCCACTCATTCTCATGCATGAACACAGTGTCACCTACTATAAGGATGGGGGTTTGATCCTTGTCTGAGACCCTTTTTTTTCCCTTTCCATTTATTGTTTGACGTAGAAGCTGTCTGCGTGGGAAAGGTACTTCACCAAGAAATAGGAAGTGATGATGATGATGATGATGATGAGAAAGCATCACTTTTGTCCAAAGGTTTGTCATGACGTAAATACCGGTGCTAGTGTGAGGCATGTGTTGTGTGACGATAACATTGAAGAGGAACGCCCTTTGAGAGGACTTGATCACGCTGCATGTTGTCTGCCCACGTGATGTACGTGTCCTTCCCACGTCAGAGAAAACTAAAACAAAGCAAAGGGAGGAGCCCTGGTCTGTGTCCACTACACTACTGCAACAGAAAACATTGTATGACTGATGTGCACATACTGAGGAGAGTTGCGCATGAATTCCACTCTCCTTGCATTGCTTGAGAACTTCGCTCTTGTTGTGACTTGTGGCAAAGACGTCTATGTATTATTCGTTTGCATGACTTTTATGCTGTTGTTTTAGATTTTAGTGTCGGGTCACAGTTGCAAGTAATAGCGAGACTGAAGGGTAGTTTGTGGCTGCTTGTCTGTCACTTGCACTGTGCACAGAGGTGAGATGAGCTGATGGACATGAACAAGTGTACTGCAATCATTGTAGAATGTGCACCACCCACTGCAAGGCTCATTTCCATAGTTTCACCTCTGGTTCTGAGGACACAGGAAGTTTGGAAACAAATTGTGGCATTGATGAGTGCATTGGCTTTCATCCTTGTAATGACAGAACATTTTATCAGTCTTAAAAATGAATAAATATCTTCTCCATGAACTTTTGCTTCAAAGTTATGTTCAAATGTTTCCTTGTTGTGTACTGTTATAACTATTTATCTTGACAGATATTGTTCCTAGTAATCCTCACACATACTAAATGTGTGGATTTTGTTGCTGATGGCAAATTGTTGAAGAAAGCTATTTTCCTAGGCAACAAAACATGATGTTTGGCAGTGAAGAATCCTTGGAAATACCAAATGCCATATTACCAATCTGAAACCCTTGCTGCCATCCCTTTATTACCATTAGCTGCCGTCCCCATACCAGCACTAGCTGCCATTCCCACACCACCCCTAGCTGCAATTCCTACACCACCCCTAGCTGCCATTGCCATACCACCCCTAGCTGCCATTCCCATACCACCCCTAGCTGCCATTGCCATACCACCCATACTGCCATTCCCATACCACCCCTAGCTGCCATTGCCATACCACCCCTAGCTGCCATTGCCATACCACCCCTAGCTGCCATTGCCATACCACCCATACTGCCATTCCCATACCACCCCTTGCTGCCATTGCCATACCACCCCTAGCTGCCATTGCCATACCACCCATACTGCCATTCCCATACCACCCCTAGCTGCCATTGCCATACCACCCCTAGCTGCCATTGCCATACCACCCCTAGCTGCCATTGCCATACCACCCCTAGCTGCCATTGCCATACCACCCCTAGCTGCCATTGCCATACCACCCATACTGCCATTCCCATACCACCCCTAGCTGCCATTGCCATACCACCCATACTGCCATTCCCATACCACCCCTAGCTGCCATTGCCATATCCCCCTTGCTGCCATTCTCATACCACCCCTAGCTGCCATTGCCATACCACCCCTTGCTGCCATTGCCATACCACCCCTTCCTGCCATTCCCATACCACCCCTTCCTGCCATTCCCATACCACCCCTAGCTGCCATTCCCATACCACCCCTAGCTGCCATTCCCATACCACCCCTTGCTGCCATTCCCATACCACCCCTTGCTGCCATTCCCATACCACCCCTTCCTGCCATTCCCATACCACCCCTTGCTGCCATTCCCATACCACCCCTTACTGCCATTCCCATACCACCCCTTCCTGCCATTCCCATACCACCCCTAGCTGCCATTGCCATACCACCCCTTCCTGCCATTGCCATACCACCCCTTCCTGCCATTCCCATACCACCCCTAGCTGCCATTGCCATACCATCCCTAGCTGCCATTCCCATACCACACCAACTGCCATTCCCATACCACTCCTAGCTGCCATTGCCATACCCCCCTTGCTGCCATTCCCATACCACCCCTTCCTGCCATTCCCATACCACCCCTTCCTGCCATTCCCATACAACAACGTGGTGGTGCTGTATTTCTGGGGTGGAGTGTGTGAATACACTGTCAGATACACATTGGTGATGGAGTGTGTGAGTTCAGGGTCAGACACACATTGGTGGAGTGTGTGAGTACAGTGTCAGACACACAGGTGGAGTGTGTGAGTACTGTGTCAGACACACAGTGGTGGAGTGTGTGAGTACAGTGTCAGACACACAGTGGTGGAGTGTGTGAGTACAGTGTCAGACACACA
>JAWQFJ010034939.1:0-14029 GCA_034096865.1 Theodoxus fluviatilis | reverse complement strand
CGCACTTCCCGCTTCACCAAGCCGTTGCGTTTCTTCCACCTGTTAAACCACCCATTTGTAGCTTTGAATTCGGAGCGACCAAGCTGGGAAGCAATCTGTTCCGCCTTCTGACACAGGATTGGGCCGTTTACAGGTGTGTTGCGTGCTTGGATAGAGTCGAACCACCGCTTTAAGCCATCTTCTGTCTCTTTATCCTTCCCGCAGCGCCGACGCTTCCTTTGGCCTTGACTGGAGCCCTCTGCGATATCAGCCCTAAGTTCATCAGCCCTAAGTTCATCTTCTTTTTTCAGTGTCTGGCACAGAAATGATGCCGACACACCCAAAATGTCAGCACCCTCCCTCAAACTTTTAGAATTTAGCTCTCGGTAGCGATCAAGCAAGTCCACTTTGTCTTTGGGTGTCATTTCTGTTCTTTTTCTTTTCTTTGGAGCTGAAGTTAAAGCCATTTTCTGATTCACTGCTTATCCAGCGAGACTAGACAGTGTTGAATTGACATCTGACGGTTTGCTGACAAGGTACGTGTAATCACTGTTCACACAAACGCTGAAGCGTCTTTAGTTGTCATCTAACGGTTTGCTGACAAGAATTCACAACCAGAGATCGACTCTGACCCTCCGAACTCGCTCAATGAAGTATAAATATTGCTGTTGTATTCAAAGTCCTTATAATTAGTAGAGTTCACAATATTACACTCTTGTGATTCGAATTTTACCGCATACAAGTTTTACATTCATGGGAAATCGATGTTTAGAAAATGAACTGACGGACAAATGGCTGCCAGTATGGAGTGTATCACAACAAGCGGAGGAATACACTCACGATGTGATATGGCATTCAGCGTGGCTGTTCAGAACGGTGGTATGCATGTTATGGAAGAATTTAGGCTATCACGTGACCAACCTGTTGCTGAGACTATATTCACTAGTCTCAGCCACGCTGAATGGGTGACTACCTGCCTTGCAGAGGTCATCCCGACACCTCGTGCCGACTGTCCTTGACGTCACCAGCTGGTCTACACCCATGTGTGAGAAGGCTGTCGATGTGACGCATAAGCCCCTTGAAGAGATTAAGAAATGTGTCGGTGCAGAGTGCCGAGTGCGAATAGAGGCGTTCGTGTTATAACCGATCTTGAAAGGTGACTGAGACCTATGGTTTGGTGAGAGTTGAGCGTTACTGCCCATTTGAGGGAAGTGTGTTAGGATATTATTGTTGTTGATAATGCACTCCAGGAACAACCTTTGACCACTTATTGAATACTAACGATGATATCGCTCTCACACACACACACACACATGCGCACGCACACACACATTCACGCTCATGCACACAAACATACACATACCACACACATACATACTCACACGTACACAAACACACGTATACACAGAGAGAGAGAGAGAGACAGACAGACAGACAGACAGACAGACAGACAGACAGACAGAGTACTCAACATTTTCTTCTCATTTTATTCCCCACCGTCTATTCACATAAAACAATCTAAACAGCCCATCAGCACGACGTTGTGTCATGGAAAGAGGCGCGTCTGGACAAGGCAGGAGGCCCCTGTAAGGACACCAGCACCTGTACGCGCGCCGCTTTTCCCCTTGTCCAGTGTGGCACGCAAGGCAGGCAACTGTAGCCCTGCAGGCACGCAGGGCACTGTCGGAATGGCTATGAGACGTAGCCTCATTGGACACGGAAGCCCATGGAGAGAAATAGCTCTTCACGCGTCGCTTTCTCCCAGACCCTCAGTGCCAAATTCCTCTCCTGGCAGCGGAAACGAGCCACTTCCGGCTGGGGCGGAAGCCCACTACCGTCCTCGCGTGGAGCGTTGGACGCGAGGAATACATCATGTCAGCGTGTCATCATTCTCTGGCTTCTTTGGTTTTAGTACAGCGTTTTACTTTATGGTTGCCATGTGAGGCATTGCACTCCTATGGGCCTCACCCACCATGTGCTGTGGTGACGGCCTTAGCGTCGTATACGGTGTCGACCTTTCAGCGTCGTCGCAATTACTGGCGTGGTCTTTCCACTGCCTCGACGTGGACAAATAGTCGTGTGAAAAAGCGGCGGTGTGGTGCCATCCTGATTCCAGTGTCAGCCTCTCTATTTACATCCCCTCCCCTCCCCTCCCCTTCTCTCTCTCTCTCTCTCTCTCTCTCTCTCTCTCTCACACACACACACACACACACACACACACACACACACACACACACACACACACACACACACACACACACACACACACACACACACACACACACACACTCGCACATGCACACACATACATATGGAACTTTGGAACCAATGGAAATATTTCCACTTTGTGTAAGGAAAATTACCTTTTCATTTATATGTAGTTATATTCTAAATACCACATACTTAGGTTTCTTTTTACCTCGTTACTGCTATTTGGATTTTTGTACTGCGTCTGTTCATGTGTGCGTGTACATGTAATCACAATCGATGGCATTCGTGCTTTTTTTCAATCTAAAGTCTGTCTACATGTCTGTCTGCTGCCCCAACTCTCCTGTTTCTTTTTTCTCCTTTTCATCCCCCTGTCGCCAACTCTTCCTCCCACCCTTCTTTCTCAATTCCTGGGGCCAGTCTCTTCAAACGGATCGAAGGCAAAATGATAGAAAAATACCTGCAAACCATTGACCAGGGCATCCCTTCCATCCTCGGCAAATCGCTCCGTCCCCGTCACAATCCCATGTCTCCGATATCCGCCCAGAACTGCTGTCTGATCTCAGCAAGGGCCTCCCTTTGAAGCGAGCCGTCCTGGGGGCACAGGCGGGCGGGCAGGGGGGCGGGCGACGTTGGCGACGCAGAGCGACGCCAGGGCGATCGTTCCTGCACCCCCAGGCCACGCCGCTACCGTCGCCTCGGTCGCCGCGACGCGTGCGTCGTGTAAACTGCCGCATCGACCCCATGGGTCCAGGCACCGGGGCAAACAGTCCACGCCCGACCCCTCGGGATTCGACCCGGGGGAGAGGAAGGCGCGATAGGAGGGAGGAAGGGGTTTAGGGCCACCCTTGGGGTTTAAAGTTGGATTTTGCATATTCTCCCTTATGACGAGGTAGGGGTTTGCGAAAATATGCAGGTGGGTGTTTGGAGTGATTTGACTGTTCAGAAATGACGAGAATGCCGGGGAAATGCTAAAGCTTCTAGTAGATGTATTCGCTTTCAAAGTTAACAGAGCAAGACTAGCTGTATTTGAAGCGGGCCTAGCGAGTCACCCATCTCAATAGCGCGCCCGCATGGAAGAGTTTTATGACCAAGGCATGTCACATGACTTCAATAGACGCCATTATGAACCAGCGAGAAATGCCAGCGTGCATATGTCTACCGCTCCTGGCTGTCGCACATATACATGCACAACAAACAACTATCCAGAATGCCTCTCCCTCAGATGCTTAGTCCATTGAAATTTACGTTCGCGACAAGTTTACTTTTTCGCCCACTCGCGCCATTAACCATATGTGTCTCAGAAAAAAGATCGCTTACGACCTCAGGAAGCATTTCGCTGCTGTGGAAATCGCGCGTGTACATGTATGTAGATTTGTACCTCCCTTCTCGGTCATGCCAGAGCGAACTTCCATTTCAGAGATTTATACAGGGGTTGAACTATATAGTGACAGAAAGGCAGGCAAGGGTGAACGCTGCGTGAGGGACCTCTAGCTTTGCGGAGGATGGAAGGAAAAAGAAAGAGGTGGGGTGTTGTAGAAAGGGGATGGAGAGGGGGAGGGGGGGGGGGGGGAAATGCGCCTCCCCCCGAGCGGGCAGGGCAGGCAGGCGCCCGGGGCTGCGGTCTGGCGAGGGGGGCTATGGGGAGGGCGAGAACGGGCCCGTGGGGCTGGGGGCAAATTTATCCAGGGCTTCCCGCGCTGCCGGTCAGGATCTGCAGGGATCTGGGGAAGAGATTCCAGGGGCGCCGGCCTCACCCTGGCCCGGGGTGTGTCCCTGACCCCCCAGGGAGGGTCTGGGTGTCGATATGGGCGCACGCCGTAACCTGTCCCCCTTGTCCCCGCCCCAGCCCCTCGATGAGCTGTTGGCGCCTGCCTGGGGACAGTCCGTTGCCCCCCAGTGTCCCCTCTGCACGGCCAGTGTGGGCAGCTTAGGGTCTGGAGCCCCTGGAGGCCCCTCAATCCGGGCTCTACCACGGGAAGTGGGCGGCGGGGGCATCCTGCTGCAAATGGGCTGTTGAGCTACTTGTGTCTGGTGTCAGGGGTGGCCGAGGTGACAGCTAAACTGGATGAGGAGCAGTGTGTGTGTGTGTGTGTGTGTGTGTGTGTGTGTGTGTGTGTGTGTGTGTGTGTGTGTGTGTGTGTGTTTGTGTAAACGTATGTGTGTTTGTGTGTTTGTATACGTGCGTGAATGTGTGTGTGTTTGTACGTATGTGTGTATGTGTGTGAATATGTGTGTGTCTACGCGTATGTTAGAGAGTGAGTGAGTGAATAGGTGGGTGGGTGAGTGATCGGAGTGACTGAGTGATATGAGTTGGTGAGTGAGTGAGTGAGTGAGTGAGTGGAGTGAGTGAGTGAGTGAGTGAGTGAGTGAGTGAGTGAGTGAGTGAGTTAGTTAACTGAAATGTTGACTTTTTTGGCCGTTTGTGTGTGTGTGTGTGTGTGTGTGTGTGTGTTGGTGTTGGTGTTGGAAAAGGTGTCAACTTTCTTCTATCGTTAATTTCCTGTATTTTTCTGCTGATGACACCCTTGCCTCTACTTGGATCAAACAATATTATGTATTGAGCTTTCCCTCCCCAATTTGGTCGTGAAGTGACGTGTCGCAACATGATCAGCTTCAATGACTGTACCATCATCTTGAACTCCAAATACACGTGCATCAACACTTGAAGTCCCCAAATCCAAACATTCAGCGACCATAGGGCTTACTTCAGCTCCCAACCCTGTGTGTCGCTTGCTTCCTGCCGCCCCTCCCCCCCTCCAAACACCCCCGCCCCCCTCTTCTTTCCCTCCTCTGACCGCTTTTTCTTTCAGTCTGTCCTCCTCCTTTACTTTTCCCTTATCTGCCCCCTACCCTTCTGTCCCTGGGCCCAGATGGGGCCAGGCAGTGCAAGGACAGAGGAGAGACTCAGAGGTGATTACACAGGGATTATCTGCCTCTTCACTGGACTGTCCACGAAAGAGAAGAGAAAGGGGAACATCGAGAGTAAGGAATAAAAGCGTTCAGGAGGATCTACCAACAGAGTGAAGAGGCGTGAGAGAGCAAAAGGACAAGGGCGAAGGGGGGGGGGGGGGGGGGGTGGACAGGGAGAGGAGGGAGAGTTGGAGGTATGGAGGGGGGTGACCCCTAACTAGGCAGGAGCGATGCTTACGTGAGCGCCCGGGTCCCATGATCCCAACCCACGCGACGAAGCCACAACAACTGCTGTAAGGGCAGTGTAGCTTTTGAATAGACATGAAACGATATATAATGAGTGGACGCATGCGTGCATGGATGCATCTGTAGATGAATGAATGGATTAATGCATGGATGTATGGATGGATGCATGCGTGGATGGTTGGATGCATGCGTGGATGGATGGATGGATGGATGTATGGATGAATACATGGATGCAAGGATGGATGGATGGATGGATGGATGAGGCTTTACGACCTATCAGCCTTTGTAGGCCATGATATGCCATTGACTACTCAAATCACAGTTATTCATTGAGGTTAGAGCACGTCACATTTCATTTCTCCAAGCATTGGCCTTTCTCGAATCGCACAGGGAGACGTGGTGGGGCCACTCTCAATGATGCACACAGGGAAGGTAGCAAGGGTTACGGACTTCGTGTACATGGTGCATGAACGCGTGCTTTTGGCGTCTTTGTGTTCTGGAACATGCAGTGTGGTGTTTGGAGCGTGTTGATGATGATAAGGGGACGGGTATGGATGACGACTATGGCAGCATCGGAAGCAGGGATGTTCTACGATGACATCATGTGGATGATTTCATCTAATGTGCGTTGACAATGGTGAGATTGTCATTTATTGTGCAGTGGGATGCAAATACGCTTTCTGAAGACGACGACGACGACGACGACGACGACGACGACGACGAAGAAGAAGAAGAAGAAGAAGAAGAAGAAGAAGAAGAAGAAGAAGAAGAAGAAGATCGATGGCGATGAAATGAATGGACATATTCAAGGAGGTAGGGGAAAACATATTGATTCAATGATATGACGTCTTCTTGATTGATCATTATCAGAAAGGCTCGTGTTCTGAAGCGTCTTGCTTCCCTCGCTGTCCATTGCATTGCATTCCGTACACCCATGAATGGCGCTCAATCGGGGGAAAAAACTCCAAGATTTCAAAGAGCACGCGAAGCGTTGAGCGAGCGTTCCATGCTGTGCGTGTTGGTCTTGCAACATGTGTTATTCCAGACCTGCAAACCTTGGATTTCATACGTCTTTAAAGCGTTCTTCTCTCTAGCACGCAGTCAGAACTGCACTTTTTCCTCTCTATCTCCAATTCCTTTTCCATCTTTTCTCTCTCACCGTGCGTTCTACGAGACGCCCTGCTTTCAGGTTCCCAGCTCCAGGACCCATTCCAAACACATTAGAACGCTGCAGTTCCAGGGAGTTGAGTGACGTCAGAGCCCTATAGTCACGGGCGAACTGCGTCGACAAGAGCTGCCAAATGTCTTCCACTTCCAACCATCCGTGCCGCTGAGAAATCACAGAATAACAGGGTGCTGCCGCGGCCCAATGATCCCAGCTGTGGAACCTCCAGGAATCTGGGGCCTGGGAAAGTCGCGGACCCGAAAACAGGGCGCAGCCCTTCTCGGAATCTGATTGGTCGGCCTGCTCTGCTTGGCCTGTCATAAGTTGGTGGTGTCAGGAGCTTATGCCTCGCAGGTCATCATGACTTTGCCTAGTTATGGGCCTCGTTTCCACTCGGCCCCTTCCCCTCCTAGCTCCATCCTTATTTCTCCACTCCACCCCGCCCTCTTCCATCTCTTGAGTTTGTCATGCGATCCTCTGAGAAATGGTGTGGCGATGGTGGGAAAGGATATGTCGGCGTTGTTTTACAGCTTGGGTCATCCCAGTGCACGGCAGAGGTCACCCAAGGGCGGCCATTATTTTTGAATTTGTGCGTGTGCATGCTGATTGCAATAAGTGTCAGCGCCACAGAGAGGAACTCGGACTGCGAGCGCAATGCCCGAATGGGAGGGAAGGCGATGGAGATGTAATCTTGTGCCGCACATGCTGTGACGTCTGTTAGCATGTCCCGTGTCAGCGTGCTCGTACATCACCGGCTTCGTCCGCAGTGACTTGTTTGCACGAGTTCATTGTGAATGTCTTCGTTCATTATCTATGTCCCATTGGGAAGTCGCATGGTTCTGTCAGACGTTCGCACTCTGTATCGTGCAAACAAATGCATACAAAGTTACTCAATGTTCTGTGAGTGCGTCGAGAAAGTGCGTGGCATGGTTATCTCTAGCTGCCTCATTTTGCATCAATTTTGTCACGCTGCTTCTGCCACATTACAACAGGTCTCCGGCATATGTTTTATTCTAGAATCTAGAGGCGTTTGCACTGACCAGCAGCAGACTTGGCTTTTACGGAGATCTGCAAGACGATTGCGTCTGTTTCGGAAACGTGTGTGACCGTATCAGTCAGTAATTGTCCTGCCAGGCGAACTGGCACTCAAGTAGTTTACGGGGGTGGGTGGTGGGTGGGTGGAATTCTAGCTGAATTCGCGATGAAGAGAGGTAAGAGGACGAGGTGGAGTAGAAAGAGGAAGAAGGGTTCGGGGGGAAAATGGTCCCTGGGAGGAGTGACGTCACTAAGTGGGTCTGGCCCGGGCCTCTACGTCACGTGGGAGCGGGGGAGCCTGGTGGGTTCCCAGGCTGGGAGAGGGGTGGGATGCGGGACAGGGATGCTGGGGCAGCAGCAGCAGCAGCGGTTTGGGACAGGTCAGCTGGGAGGCAGGCAGCCTGGGAAAACCCACCCCGCCAAAACCTCGTGACGCTCCCTCTCCCGCGCTTTTCATGGAGCACACCCTGTGGTGCTCACCGAGTGCTGCGCTGTCGTCCATGTCGTAAACTAGGGTTTGGCCCTCAGTGGCGGGGTTCAGGATTCTCTCGAGGGGTAAAGGTGTGAGGAAAAAATGCGTGTGTTTGTATCTGTATGCGTGTCTACCTGCCTGTGTGCCTGCCTGTCTGTGCGTCTGCCTCCCTGCTTGTCTGTGTCTGTGTCTGTCCGTCCGTCCGTCTCTCCGCTCTATCTTTCTCTCCGCTCTCTCTCTCTCTCTCTCTCTCTCTCTCTCTCTCTCTCTCTCTCTCTCTCTCCTCTCTCTCTCTCTCTCTCTTCATTCAACACAAGTTCACGTTGTTGCTGGTGACGTGAATTGCAGTGCCAGGAGTCTTTTCACGAACCTCCTTGTTCTGTATTCGTCCGATTTCTCGCTTTGTCCGAGTCAAGCCAGCCGCGATGAGCGTGTAGCGAGGCTTACGGTGAGGAAGCTGGTACGTTTTGTTATCCTATGATGTGTGCCCTTCACGCTAAATGGCGGCAGCGGTGACCCTGGCAGGTATGTGTGTGACCGAGTTGTAATGGGTGTCTTGTCTTCTGCCCTTGACAGCCATTGCCCTGTAAGGGTCGTTTCCCACAGCATTGTGTACAACACGTTGGCATCGCGTTGACAATCGACCCAGCAGTCCAAAGCTACTCTCGTAGTCTGAGCATTGTGTTGTCCTGCACATTCGATGTTTCGCCAGAACCTAGGTTTAATTGATATTTGTTCATTTACCCAAGCGTCTTGTGGAAACTGTCTTACGGGTGTGTCTTCAGAAGGAAAAACTTAGGAATGGAGGAGAGAGAGAGAAAGAGAGAGAGAGAGAGAGAGAGAGAGAGAGAGAGAGAGATGCCCCAAGCAGGCAGACACGCGACAGCAGGCAGGGCAGGCCAAGTTCCCATGACATGGGGCACATCGTGCCTTCCCCTCCATCCCTCGCTTTGACATCAGTCACCTCCCCCCACCCCACCCCCACCCCCACCCCCATCCTTCTTTTGTCTTCTCTCTTCTTGTCATCCGTAATGATACAATCACTGTCTTTTAGAAGGGAGTCGGAGAACATTAACAACCAGATTGTTGATTTTATAAAGCGAGGTGAAACGAGATGTGAGTTTATGCATTGTCGCAACTCTCGGTAATTCAGTTGATAAGTGAAAACGTCGCAACAAATGGACAATTCTCTTAATTACGTAGGACTTGTTATGCGACTTATTTTTGCCAGTGCGACTAAGCATGTCAAGGCGCGTGTTTGTTATACATTTATTGTAACTGCAGCACGTCTTCGTGATCAATACGGAACTAAACTAACAAGTATACCACCTTGCAGTTCTGCTACATTCAGGCTACATGTACCACACCTTTCCTTTGCATGTTGTCTCTCTATCCTAGGGCGTCGGACAACTTCAGTCAGCTGTAAGATTAGAGAGGAGGATGCTGGCAGAAGGGAACTTCATTTCACTTTCCATTCATTGTTTCCAAATCCTGCGTGATTACGCCTTCTCAGGACATCGTGAGAACGCTCGGCCTCTGGCGGGCAGGCCAAAAGTGATTTTTTTCATTGGCGCGGGTTTTCTTGGGGTGTCGTCTTCCCACAGCCTTTTGTCGCTGTCTCCGTGACGAATGTGTGCTTGCCGCCCTCCTTCAGTAATGAGGCTGTGGGGACTGGGCCGGCCTCTTCCCAGGGCAGTGCGCGTGGCCAGCCAGGCGTAATTGAGTTGACCTCCCTGCCTTCCCAGTGTCCACCGTCTGGAGGTCTGTGTCCACCACACAGACAACCCGGGCTGGGTCTGCAGCATGACAGACTCTTCAGAGTTTGATGAGAGGCAATTCGGTTGTTTGCCTTCCCACTGATTCTTGAGCGAGACCTGTCCAAGGGATCGAGTGGCCATTGCGTCGGCATTCTTGCTCTTTGTCGTCGTCATCGCCCCTCTCGATATCGTCCTCCTTCTCCACGTCACCTTCCTCTTCCTCCTCTTCGTCATCGTCGTCGTCCTCCTCCACCTCCTCCTGTTATTTCAGCAGGGTGGATGGATGGATACATGATGAATGAATCTATGGATGGACTAGTCTTGAATCGACGCTTTTGGTCTCTCTTTTTTCCAAGACCACAGTATCACAAACAGTCGTGCTACACCACTTTGTTTCCCAATACCATTTACTCCTGGGTTCCCGTCTCAGTAGTCGGATGCGCTTAGGGAGATTTAATGGGCGGCTGCCAGAGACGACCTTTCTCTCTGCTGGATTTTCCTCCTCACTAACTCTTTGCACCTAGACGTCTTTTCCCTACCATCCATGTCCCCTACCTCCACTTAACTCTCAGCCGCCTTACAACCGATTACTTTTCCATTTCACATCTCGATTATTTCTAAAACTTCTCAATTCCCCCCCCCTTCCCCCTTTTATCTTCTGCTCACTATTATACCCTTTTCACTTCAACACCATTTTCATATCTCTTTTCTCCATTCATATTTTTCCTCCTTCACTCACTCCCTTTCTTCCTTCTTTCTCTCATTCTCGCCGCTTTTCCCTAGGCTCACTTATCTGGTTCCCACGATGTCCTTGTGGCAACAGGTTGCCAGAAAGCGTAATATAAATACTGCTGGAGCCAGAGGGGGTGGCTGCGATATCGAGACCTACCTCCTGGGCCCTAAAAGAAGGGGCGGCTGGGGGTGGGTGTTGGGTTGTTATAGTGGGGGTGGGGAGGAAGGGAGGGAGAGGCAGCGGGAAGACTCTCTATGTACACAGATCTGTGGGGATGCGGGAAAATAGAGGGGGTGAGGGGGGGGGGGGTTGGAGAAAGCAGCAGGAGTATTAAGTATACAGGTTGTGGAGGATGCGGGGGAATGGAGGAGGAAATAGGATGGCGGTCGTTAGAGTAGATGGGTAAAGCGAGAGGAAGGCAGGAGGCCTATGGTATAGAGACGAACATAGAGTGCCGTGAAGGAAAAGGGAATGCACGGGAAGCTCACAAGAGAAGAAAAGGGACATGTAGTTTTGCTGCCATACATGTAGAAGTGAACAAAGAATAATTCGGTTTCTCGTGGAAGCCCACCTGAAAATAACAACGATAATGATGTCTGGTGAGAGTGGAGAGGTAGAGTTTTCATGAATGTAAAACCTTCATCAAGATGGCGTAAACGTGCGTGCAGTGAGGCAAGTCTCAAACATGTAAACATCATTTAGAGAGATGCTGGAAAACTCAGTTGGACGACAGACTTCATGAAATGAAAGCAAGTGAAAATCACGTAACAATTATCTTTGCGGAAAACATCGGGATAAAGTAGAACGCAGACGCAAAACCACTCCGCTTGTTCATGCTGGTTGGAAAGTACATCTGTTACGCGTTATGCACCCCTTCCACTGTCACCTGGTTGGACAAAAGCTTTTTGTGCCCGGCTCCAACGTATTAGCAGCGGATTTACGAGCTGGAGTTCCAGATGAAAGGTCGCATAACTCAGACATGCGCTCTCCAGTCGCTCAGCTGTGGTGGGGCGGAGAGAGACTAGCTACTTCTGCATCACTCCCAGCACCTCGAGGGGAATGGGGGGTGGATTAAGGTGATGGGGGTACCAAGAAGTTTGAAGGTGGAGGGGAGCGCCTGTCTGCATGTTCTCTCGTCTGTAAGTACAGGGCCCCTGCCCAACCATCCCTCCACTCCACTCATCCTCACCCACATCTTAGCATTTCCCAACCCCGCCCCCACTATCCCTTAACCAAACCAAAGATCCGAAATGTACCGAATAATCAGATCTAAGCCCGAACTAACCCCCACGACGCACGAGCCCCCAGATACTCACCATGCTGATGTTCTGAGCGCCGTGGCCCCAACTCCGACAAGGGAACAAGGCGACGTTTGTGGGAAACGTGGTTGGAGAGGATTCGCCCCTGGGCAATGTCTAATATTTGTCCACATTTCTGTAGTCGCCGCCACATGTTTTTCCATTTCATAACTACGTGCTCGAGATGTTTGTGAGCGCGCTGGCGAGGAAGCAGAGAGGCCCGAGGATTATGAAGAGTCAACACCGTGATGACAGACTCGCGGGGGTCGTGCTGATGTTGATGATGTTGACAAACAGCCGGGGGATGGGGGTGGAGGGTGGTGGGGGGATGGGGGCGTAATCCCAGGAGGAGCGAGGGGGAAAGGGCATTTATTTGAGACGGGAGAAAAAACAAACAGTGGTTGCACTTTTCACCAATGATTCTGCTCCACACAGCTGCAGTACATGTAGACTGCGCGCGCAAGAAAGGGACAGAAGAGAGAGAGAGAGACGAGAGAGAGAGAGAGAGAGAGAGAGAGAGAGAGAGAGAGAGAGAGAGTTACTTGGGTGGGTGTTGCAAACAAACAGACAGACAGACAGACAGATTGAGAGACAGACGGACAGACGGACGGACAGACAGAGAGGGGGGTAGGAGACATACACACACGCACAAACGCGCGCGCGAACACACACACACAGACATACACACACACGTACGCACACACACATGCATACGCACTCACATACGCACAGATACACACATACACAAAGCAGATGGACCTAAAGGGCATGAGGACATCGAAAAAATTTAAGAGCTTGAGACGGAGAATGGAGTAAGGCTGATTTGTAAAACATGGGAGGAAGGAGGTTTACGAGGAAAGAGGATTGTGCGAATGCATAAAATTGTAGACAATTGAAAGAGAAGCTCAACTCGTCTCCTGACATGGCAAAGTGGAGACAGGAACGAATGCAAACAGGATGTAGACAACATTAGACTGAGATGACAGTGTCGTAGGAAAATAAGAAGACAAACATACCCTGAAAGAAGAAACCAAGAATACGAGCACACACAAAAACCTGACGGTAGAATTTAGGCAAGGCAAGCTATGTACATGTATAAAGGCAGAATGGCTGACATGCATGTGTGCTTGTGTATTGGTGTTACCTGTTTGCAGGCGTTTGCACGAGGTGCATGTGCCTGGGGACAGGACGGGCGAAACTCCAGAGGTGCATCTGATGAAGATGTCATCGAGTAAGAGGACTGTCGCTCTTCGTTGGTTCAGGATGCACTTGTACGCACTTAAAATGCCAAGTGCCATTCTAAATGCCTGGGAGGCGGAGAAGGAACAGAGAACCTCTGTTTCTTAATGGGCTGCGTCTTCATGCTTCCAGATTTCCTGTAGATATATATGGAAATACGTTGGCATATCCCCCTTGTTGTTCAAGGTTAATGGAGCGTGGAGTGTTTTATTCCCAAGATGTGATTTAGGATTCCGATGCCGAAAACAGTGTATATAAACAAAGTGTATTTTTTTTACATTCTATTTCATCTGAGTTTCTAGGCAAACATTCCCCGTTTTCTCGCAGTGAGTCAGACCCTCCGTCGGTGTGCATGCATTCTTCTTCCGTTTACCCAAAACTTCGAAAGGCATTAATTCCCTGTGGGAACATGCGAGGAAGCACTTATTTTTGCGAAAACATTTTCTCCCCGTTTTCAATGAGGTCAAAACGTCCGCAACGGTTCGCACGGCCTAAAACTTCTGGCGCATTGTGTTGGGATGGCTGGGGGAATTTTTCCCAGGCAAGTCTGCACCCGTTTCACGGCCCCTCCATTCTCATGCAAACGGGGTGGCGGCCCCTCCACTTCACCGCCCGTGCTCTCAATGCCGACGCCGAGGTGGCAGCCAAGCCGATTGCAGTGAAAGGGGGTAAAATGGCCACCATTCACTGGCGACACTAGGGGCCGCCGTGTGCGCCACGCCGCAGCTCCGGTCCGCCCTGAAGAAGAAGTGGGATCCCGCTATAGAGGACAGGGTCGAAAAATGTGCTTTAGTCGGCTGTCACGCTTGGTCGTGCAGGGAGTGAGAGGAGCTGTGGTGGAGAGGGTCATTTGAGGGGAGAGAGGAACTTCGATTGTTGTAGTAGTGAAGAGTTGGCATTTTTCACCTACATGTGCTGCGCTCTCATCCCTGGCGAGGAATTGTGCTCTTGCAAGTTTGTTGAAAGGTGCACATGTAGATCCAA
>JAWQFJ010034937.1:67500-95072 GCA_034096865.1 Theodoxus fluviatilis | reverse complement strand
GTCCATTAGTACTTTGCTTTAGGGAAGTGATGTATTAGAAAGATTGTTTTTATACACTGTGTGATTCTATGTTGCAATGTTGCAGTGGCCATGACCCGTTTTTTTCTCTTTCTCCCCTTTCAATGTGCTAGAATCCTCCTATAAACGGTTTGTTCGTGCTCTCTCTCTCTCTCTCTCTCTCTCTCTCTCTCTCTCTCTCTCTCTCTCTCTCTCTCTGAGTCTCTCTCTCTCTCCTCCCACTCCCCCACCACCACCCCCACCCCCAACCCCCCACCCCCTCCCTTCCTCCCTCCTTATACTACACTTGTATATTTTGCCTCAAGGGCTGATTGCAAGAAAGGCACTACTGCCTAATTCACTACCCTTGTAAAATAAAGTTCTCTCCCTCCTCCCCCCCCCCCCTCTCTCTCTCTCTCTCTCTCTCTCTCTCTCTCTCTCTCTCTCTCTCTCTCTCTCTCATATATTCATGTATCCTTTCCTGGATGGAATATGATGCCTCACTTCATGGTTTGCACTGTCCTCTGTCCACTGCCACAGGGAGTACCGCCGTGCAATTCTCAAGGCTTTGAAGAGCAGTCTGGAGGAGGAGCTGAAGTACATATCAGAAGTCATCCTTGAGCACCCCAAGAACTACCAAGTCTGGTAAGACAAGTTCTAGCTGTGGATATTTCAGACATCAACTGTTAAATTTTGTTTTTAATTGCTCATGACAGTATGAACATTTTGTTGAGAAAATATTTGCTTTGTTGAATTTGGATTCCTCTCTCTCTCTCTCTGTCTCTCTCTCTCTCTCTCTCTCTCTCTCTCTCTCTCTCTCTCTCTCTCTCTCTCTCTCTCTCTCTCTGTCTCTCTCTCTCTCTCTCACTGTGTGTGTCTCTCTCTCTCTCTCTCTCTCTCTCTCTCTGTCTCTCTCTCTGTCTGTCTTTCCTGTCTGTCCTGTCTCTCCTCTCTGCTCTCCTCTTCGTCTTCTCCATCTTCTCTCTCTCTCTCTCTCTCTCTCTCTCTCTCTCTCTCTCTCTCTCTCTCTCTCTCTCTCTCTCTCTCTCTCTCTCAATAGCCTTTATGTGTCTGCTTTGTGTTACATTTCATAAGGGAAGTTGAATGTTTAATTAAATCCACCCATCCGTTACTGTTCTAAGGTCATTAATGACTTGTTCTCAGTAGCTAAGAGCTATGAAGGTGCTTTCACTGCATTAAATGTAATCTGGCGCTAGTGATCTCTCAATCTCCCAGTTGAGAGGGTTAAGTGAAAAATAAATGTAAAATGTATAAATGAAGAAAGACATGGAGAAACAGTAACATCTCCCCAAATGCTTACCGCAGGCAAGCTACGTGTGGCTGTGACTAGTTGCAGTGTTTGCCCTCCACTTGCCAATAAGCAGGGCCAGACTTGGTCTAACAGCTTTCCCTGCACGCAGGTACCACAGGCAGGAGATTGTGGACTGGCTGAAGGATCCCGCCCAGGAGCTGATCTTCACACAGCAAGTGCTCAAAGGCGATGCCAAGAACTACCATGCCTGGCAGCACAGGTAATGCACCGGTCTTCATCTCATGCGTGGAGTGAGTACTTGGTCTCTTGACAGTTTGCTGTAGGCTGACTACTTCTCACCAGTTCCTGATATAGACAGGGTTTTTGTTTTTGTTTTGTTTTGTTTTCAACCTCATCTGCTGTAATACCTTTGGGGTTTAATTTGCTTGCAACATGCCTAAGAAGAGCAGTGCCAAACAGATGTCTGTTCCCCTGTGTCTTTTTTCTAGTGCCAAGATTACCTTTGACTGCTTTCATGGAGGTTTTCAGATGATTATGGCTCAGAAATTCTGGGTGTGTAACACTAACAGTGCATGCCAGCTCGGGTTTTCCTCCCTTTGAAAATGTCTGGATGCTTTGGCCAAGTTTTTAAAGAGGTGCCCAATGGGAAAGGACTGGCCTTTGCAGAGGCTGTTGCCTTTAGAGTCGGGTTTCTACACAGGATAGAGATCAGCCAGACCCACAGCCATGTAGAAATGACACTCATGCCCATGGATCCAGCTAGCAACCATTTGACATTGTAAGGCAGCCTACCTAAGTGCTGTTTCTGTGTGTGTCCAGGTCCATGTTGAGTAATGAAATTGTCAGCAAAGCACAAGCCCCATATCTGACGTTGGAGCAGATACCATTTCAAGTTTTAGCACCAGAAACTAATCCTGGTAACCAGACCAGAACATGTATTATGCTAAGGTCCTTTTTGACATTAGTGACATTTACTGTTTGACTTTGTACAGTATAGCCTAGTTAGTATAGGGTACATTTGACACCAGAAACATCACATACACACACAAATAGTGTTGTGTTGAGGTCAACTTATATTACAAGATTTCATTCAAGATTTTATACCTGTTTTGCTATAGTCCACTGTTATAGCCCATGTATTATACCATGTGAGAAATCCAAGTGATAATCCAGGGTCCAATACAAGTAGCAGGTACAATATTGGTATATAGGACTTGTAACAACTTAAATAAGTCGTCATCCAACTGGTTTGTCCATTATTGCAACAGATAGTGTGGAATTTAGAGTCGGTTTTGACACTAGAAACACCCACCATGTTGATTGTCGTCCACGTCCAGTACTGTAAGAGGCACAATGCTGACCCTTTCCTACTTGTACTGCAGGCAGTGGGTGATCCAGACTTTTGGGCTGTGGGACAAGGAGCTGGAGTATGTGGACAAGCTTTTGAAGGAAGACCTGAGGAACAACTCAGCATGGAACCAGCGCTACTTCATCATCAAGCACGCCTTGGCCCAGGCAGAAACGCCCCAGCATGTGGTTGAGAGGGAGGTCAAGTAAGTAGCGGGGCTGGCTGTCTCTCTCACCAGGCACTTACTGTTGTTGAGTAGTGAGTGACCAGGCAGGATATCCACCTGATGATATGTGTGTCTCTGCATCCAGCAGATCCACTTGTTTTGAAGGAAGTAAATCATCTTCTTCCTTTGTAGTTGAGTTAATGCATGTGTTGTTGTGATAGCTGCAGCTGTTTTCAGTTGAATTCAGAAAGTTTTCTCAAAGATTAGATGAATTAGAGAATAAACATGTCATGGACGTAACCTTTTTGTGAAGGAAGAAACGCATGATGTTCCTGCCATGGATAAGTTGATCTTGCTGTTGTGATTGTTACAGCTGACCTTCAGTGAGTGCAGAAAATCCTAACAGTCATACTTCAATTCTTCATCAAACCTGAAAAATGACATAAAGTAAGACCTTGATCTTTACAGTTTAAATGTTTTTTAATGAAATGAAAGTTCATGTTCATAGGTGAATTTTGTTAGTGTTCTGTTGCAGACATGTTGGTGACAGTAATGACTGTTTTGCTCTGTTTTTGCGCAGATATGCTCAGGAATACATTCGAAAGGCGCCCAACAATGAAAGTGCCTGGAACTACCTCAAGGGGTAAGTAGGGTAACATGCAATGTTGTTTTTGTTGAATATGCTCTTTGACATCCATATGGCCTGCAACCATGAGGAAAAGGTCTGATTTAGGTTGAATACATGTTTTGTAGAGGTCTGACTTTCTTTTTCCCAACATGATAATTTTACTGCTCTGTGACGTATCCGTTATAAATTGGTTAAATCTCAAAGGGGACTTCTGAAATGATTTTCATCAAGGGTATTTGTGTGGCATCAGCCTGTAGACCAAAGCTGCATTTCCCTAAGGTCAACGATTAAAAATAAACCTGGCAAAAACACTCGGATAGAAATGTTTACTACTTTGCTCTCACCAAGCCAGAATTTAGTGGAGAGGAGCTTTTGCTATGAAAGCAGCCAATAGAGGCACCACCTCCTGAACACTTCCACCAGCATCCATTGCGTATCAATACCCTCTGGGAAAGGCCACTCTGGAATGAAATCATTGTGATGAAGTGGAAAGGCAGTCAATGTTGGGATGTCTTGCTGCAGAATTTTGCTGGACCACCAGCTGAGCAAGTACCCAGGGCTGATGGACTTCTGCAAGGAGCTGTACGAGCGGGCCTACCGCTCCCCCTACCTCATTGCCTGCATGATCGACACTTACGAAGAAATGCTGGAGGAAGGCTGCCCCGACAAGGAGGCCATCTTGGGCAAAGCTCTGGAGGTGTGTGCAGTGTGTGTGCATGTGCTTGTGGACTTGGCATCAGTGTGTGCATGTGTATACAGTGTGCAGCTTTCCGTGTGTGTGTGTGTGTGTGTGTGTGTGTGTGTGTGTGTGTGTGTGTGTGTGTGTGTGTGTGTGAGTAAGTATTGAGGGCATGGGGTCTATGGTAGCACTAGGGGTAATCATTGTTGTGGAACTTAGCAGATGGTGGCATATGGGTAGTTCTGTATTGTATGAAAGAGAGAGGTTACTATGTTTTCATGGCATGTGGAAAGTGTATGTGGTATGTGGAAAGGTGTTTGCCAAGTTGTATTTGGTAATAAAATATTGTGAAATATTCAGATTAGCATGACCTGCTATGTTTCAAGAAAGCCAAGCTAGTGCTGGAGGTGCATGTGCAGGTAGAGTGGGGGGTTTTTATGCTTCAGATTGAACCATTACTCAGGGCTGCATTCTTTAAAAGCAAAATTGTGTTTAGTTAATTGAAATGTGGCTGTGTTCTTGCCTAAAATGTTTTCATCATTCCCTAAGTTGTGGGACCATTGTAGAGTGCAAGGGGAAGTAACTCTGCAAGACTTCTTGAGTTGGCTGCTCAGCAGAAAAAAATTACTTTGTGCAAAAGAGACACTCTCTCTCTCTCTCACTCTCTCTCTCTCTCTCTCTCTCTCTCTCTCTCTCTCTCTCTCTCTCTCTCTCTCTCTCTCTCTCGTATGAACAATTTACACAGCATTGCTATGATACCAATGGTTGATAAATGAGCTGGCACAACCCATGTGCTATTGAATATGTAGTGTGATGATCCCTCCTGTGTCTTTTTTCAGCTGTGCGAGTCTCTGGCCTTGGAGTATGACACCATCAGACAGGAGTACTGGCGCTACGTGTCCAACTCCCTCAGATCAAGATTTGGGGAGGTGTCTGAAGTGGCAGGGGATGAGGGCAGCCAGCCTGAGGCGGAGGCGTTGTAGTGGTGGCCTGGCCCTGAGGGGCTCACAGACTGAACTGCAGGCAGACTGCATACCCCCATGCACACACCCCTGGCAACCCAACACCCCCCACCCCCACCCCCCCCCCCCCCCCACCTGAACAGTTCCACCCCCTTCTATTGAGATTGAGTTTGATGTGCCAACAGATGGCCCAACCAGACAACACCTACACTTGAACTCAACACCTCCATTCCCCCTTCCTCCACCCACCTCTGTTACACCTACACACTTTCCTCCCCTTTCCATCATCTTCAGTGGATTCTATGGCTTTGGCTACCGCCTTCTATCCATCTCACTTCCCAAATGAGATATACCAGTGGAGGTATTTTGGGGTGGATTTATGTCACATGGAGGGTGGATATTTCAACTGGGACAAACTGGTGGATTTGAACACTTTTGATATGAAATTCTGAATCCTTCATCATTTGGTACAATTTTGCAGTGGAACGGCTTTGTTTCCATTTGCTCTTTCATTTTCCTGGAAATGGGACAAAGATGGACCTGTTATTTCATCCCAGATTTTTGGGGACATCATGGCACAAGCATTTGATTTCATCTGATATGGGGTAAATTTTGTGCAGCCATGGAGTTTTTTGCATGAATTATTTCTGTAAGACCTGTGTTCGATAGAGAGGCAAATGGATTCCCTCATGCTCAAGTCTCAATCGACTTGGCAAGCTCCAAAATAGGACGCCACATGCACTAGGTTGCCAAATGTGAAAACTTTATTTTCTTGATTAATGTAATTTGGCATGTTGACCACTCACGCAGCTTTGGAGAAAAATTATTGGTTTAGGTTTGTGGGAACTTATGTCGGTTGTGTCAGAAACTTCTGCTGGCATTGGGCCTGTGTTGCTTTGTTGATTGCCGTAGCTGCCCAGATTTATGCTTGAGCTTTGAGTTAATCAAATAGCGTGCTTGTGCAACTCAGAAGAGTCTTTGCGCTTGATTCAGCAAAGTTTTGGAGCAGGGAGTAGTAGTCCATGTGAGTTCCAGAGTGGCTGCATTGAAACAAGGCATCACTTTGTTAGGTGTCGATATGGTGCAATTGTACAAATTATGTTGAATTGTGTCTCTCTCTTTTCTTCTGGAAATTGTCTCAATACACTAAATAGCTTTGGTGCAGCCAAGCTTGTCTTGAGTGCAGGGAGTTATGTAGTTGTTGGGAGACACGCCACAAAAGCAAAACTTTGTAATGGTGGTGCTGTGACTCTTTGGCCCTCATCCAAAGTTCAGGACTTGAGGGTGAATATGAAACCTTTCCTTCCAAACTGATGAGGCACTGATGCAGACTCTCTGCTGGCGAGGCGAGGCTGTGAAGTACCCAAGGGAGGCCCTTCTTAAGTTAAAAGACAATCATGGACTCAAGTGGTCTGTGCGCTAATGCTGTAACTCTATGAAGTGAGGATTGTAATGGAAGGCAGTCAGACACGACGCGCAGACTGAGGAATCCGCTCCACTGCACACTAGGTGGGCAGATCTCACAGATGAGCAACATTTTATCAAAGACACTTGATGTTTTTTCCTGTTTGAGCCACCACTTTGTTCCATCGCTTCAAGAGAACTTGAGTCACCTCATGCATTGAGTTCCACCATGGCCACAGTCTCACTGCTGTGAGGGATCCTCACCTGGAGCATGAGTTTGGCTTGAAGTTACAGAAGCAGTGGACTCACCCAGTGTAGCTTGAAGTTACAGAAGCAGTGGACTCACCCAGTGTAGCTTGAAGTTACAGAAGCAGTGGACTCACCCAGTGTAGCTTGAAGTTACAGAAGCAGTGGACTCACCCAGTGTAGCTTGAAGTTACAGAAGCAGTGGACTCACCCAGTGTAGGCAAGGATTCTCACTTCTGAATCCAGCATTTAGTGCTTGTGCAACACCCTGTAGTCAGTTGTGCAGAACCCAATGCTTGTGAACATGAAATAAGAAGCATGTTAGTCTTTTTCTGTTCTACCATAGATAATGGTTTTAGGATAGTTTTGTTTTTTGTTGTTGTTTTTTTATTGATCTCCCAATCTGTGCTTGGTTTGTTGAACATATTTATTTGAGTGAATAACATAGCACTGTGTCTCATGCCAACCCAATGATGTTGGGTGAGAATTTGGAAGTGAAATTTCAAAATAACCTCATTAACACTAGAAATTTGTTTTTGTTTTCTGTATCCCAGTAGCATTTCACACATATTCACATTCTGACATGGTGTGTCACATTTGATTAATAATCATGAAAACAAGAAGAAGAAAAAAAAGGTCATGTTCATCATCAGCGCCAAATGAATTTGAAATTAAACATTTGAAACATGCACATTGTCCTTTGCTGGGGGGTGGGGGTGCCAAATGTATTTGTTGTTTATTTGTGTTGAAATGACTAATCCATGCTAAGAAGGAATAAATTGTGATATTGTCAGGTTGGTGACAACCTAACCCAAGTAATAAGAAAACGTATCTGGTCCTTCACTGATACATAGTTGCATACAGATATCAACATGCCAGCAGTATCTGGCCCTTCACTGATACATAGTTGCATACATATATCAACATGCCAGCAGACTTCTCTGCTTGCACTCCTCAGCTAGGAAGTACTTTTGGGTTATTCCCATTTTGGCCTTATGGAGAGATACTCTACAAATTAAGCTTGCTCTTGTATCCAGGTATATCTCGGGATTTAATCATTAGATTTAGTCGAATGTTCAACATATTCAAGCCTGCCAAAGGAAAATTTTGGCAAGGTATGTCGAAGACTTCATGCCATTTTCTCAAATCAAAGTTAAGAATTGTGGGGGTGAAATTGCATGTCGGGAACATTGCAAGAGAAGGATAGAATTTTCAGGGGCTACTATTCTTGATGCAATAAGATGCTGAAACTGACTCTGCAGCAAGGAAGGCAAGATGGTGTTCTTTGAGTTAGTCTTGCCCCCTGTACCCAGGTACATGTACTAAATTTGGGGAAATCTTTGTGATCCCTCCTGTGCGGAATCCCCCTGTGGGTTCGGGGTAAGAATTGACCCACCACGTCTCCCTACGCGATTCGTAAGAAGCGAATAACTAGGGACACCGTGACTTGATTTGCGTTTTACTCTAAACTGTTCTAGTGATTTTCGTGCATAATGGCCTTATATAGCCATAAAACACTGTCTATCCATCCATCCTGTGCTGAAATATCCTTTGAAATTTGACTTCATTGCACTCTGGTGTGTGTTCAATGTTGCTGAACTTACATGAACAGAAATGAATATAAATTTGTGGAGAACTGGAGCCGCTACGAGTAACAGATCCACTGTTTTAAGATGGCAACAAAATGTCAATTACAAACTAATGGGTGTGCAGGATTAAAATGGGGTATGCTTCTTCCTTTGAAGGACTTGCAAAAATTAGACTAAAATGTTATGTTTACATTAAGGAAAATGGGAGCAAGCAAGCGACATTTTGCACTGTACCCCACCTTGCTAAAAGAAAAACTTCTATCCCTCCCCCTGAAAAGTTATTTTACACACATATGATGTTCAGCATAGGAGCAAGTGGGTGCAGCATTGTTTTCATCCATTCCTGAATTCGTCTGCTTCCTCAAGGAAATGGTTGGACATATAGGGCCATAGTTGCATAGCTTATCTGAGTCGGATATATCGTTTTAAGATCTACTTTACAGCTTCTGAAAATCATGAGTTGCCTATGTAACTGTACTAGTAACCTTCACTTTTGTTGGACATGACTGTGACTCGCCCATTCTGCCCATTTCATTAGAAAGGTGGAAGTGTAGAAAAATGCAAATTTGTGTATATATAATTGAACGAGTTATAGGTCAGCAGAGTCAAAAGAGGAAAAGTAGTATGAATGACATACAAGAAATAATGTACTCTAATCTGAATTCAAAAGCTGGGAATTTTTTAAACATTATGATTGCAGGCAGCAGGCATTTGAGAAGGTGCCAACACTTGCTTTACTGTTAGCAGTGCAGTCCAAATGTGAATTTTTGGTAACGCCCACACAGACAATTGCATTCCATTTCAGAGGTATTTTGGTGTAGACTACCTCCTGGAGGTGAAATTATGCTTCTTCCGCACAGGTCACCAACTCCAAGAATGCCCATACACTATGCTACCAGTAGAATGCTGAAACCTGGCTCACAGACATCATCTGTAAATCCTACTTTACTACTTGGCAGTGGGTCCTTGTCTTTCAATGCACAGCCAAATAAAGATGATGGGTCCTTAAGCAATAAACATTCATTCAGTCGCTCACACAAGTTGTAATGCCAGGTGGACGTTTGTGTTGGATAATGGTTATTTACGTTAAAGCTAGGGACTCTGTATTCACTTGGACAGTTTCCTTCAGACAAACGGGTGACAATCCACACCTTCAGTCATCCTCCAGTTCTCCATCCTTGCTGTGGGTTGGGGGTACAAGAATTAATTAACCTTGTCTCTCTACATGATTCCTAAGAGTCGAATAAATAGGGACATCGTGACTTGGATTGCAGGTACATAAAACTATTCTAGTGATTTTTGTGCTCAATGGCCTTACATAGCCTAAAAAGCCTGATAGGCAGTAAAACTCAATCCATCCATCCATCAGTATACCATGCCATGGTATGGATGGATGGATGGAATTTTACTGCCTGTCAGCCTTTGTAGGCTGGTGGTAGTAGAATAGTTTAGAATAAATGCAAATCAAGTCATGATGTACTTAGTTATTCTCCTTTTCAGTACTGTAGTCTTTTGTAAGGGCATGAACATCCATATTAGTAATAGAAGAAGTATATCCAGTAGATATGTGGTCACAGCCAAATGCCATCTGTCCTTGCTGTTGATTTATCAGCACTCCATCACTCGGCGTAGTGTATGCACCTCATGTTCTATTGATGACATGCTTGAGTCCTTTAGTGCAGTATTTTGGGGGCACATCGGTCTGTATTTTAGTGCATTTACACAATCGTGTATAACAATGGCTATTTTCCACAGGCAAGAAAAAAAAGAACACTTCATGTAAGTGAAGACAGTTTATTTCAACATGTCCATTTGCTTTCATGGCATGAAAATCCACTGTGCCACCCAGCCCTGGTGAGAGGGTGACCTCTGTATCGCATGCAATTCTTGTCTTGTGTGTATTGCATACACATGTCCAATAGTAATACACTGCTGTACACAGATCATGGCCACAAAACAGGCAGTTAACATTACATGGATTGGTATACTGTGTCTATGTACATCATGGAACCCACATATTCTGGTGGGCCACACTGACATCCATTGAGTACAAAATTCCAAATGCAAAAATGGCAAATGTACAAATTAGTTGATGCATTTATAGCTGTTCCTTCTGGAACTGTCAGAAAGTCCCTGCACTTTCTTTGACTATGGTTGTCCTCCATCTTTTGCAATGTGACAACATCATTGGTAGGACTTGAGTTCACTCTTGCAATAGCTAGCTTGCTATAGAATTCATCCCTCCAACCAGGTGAACCTCCTGAACTCCACCAGAGACATGCAGAAGTATAGACAATAGTAAACTGACCTGTTTACACAGATGCACACACATGATGGGTGACACATCACTTTCAAGCAAGAGTTTGGCACTTAAAAAAAGAAAAAAAAAAGACTCGCTTATTTCTTGGTACAACCCATTCAGCACCTGTTCCATAATGCCAAGTGATTAACTTGTAAGGGAGGTAACTACAAAACTGAATGGCACTATGTCATCAATAGTTGCCACTGATCAAAGTTTATTCTTCAGGCTTGCACTGTGATGGGGGAGCACTCCATATATCTAGACACAGCTTTCCTTCTCACATTTTCTCAACCCCCAAAAAATTCATTCGAATAATGAAAACTGGAACACTCAAACAACCCCTCAAAATCATTAACTATTTATTTTTCTTGTTTCTTATGGCCTGCAGTTAATTACAGATTGGCAGTGTATGTATCAAACAATGTTATTCATTTCCTTAGCACCAAGTCTGCCTCTAAAAGATTAATGTCCCTTCCATAAGGACATTGTCCAAAATTACTTCTCCCAAATGCTTTGAATGAAACTGTGAATAAGGCACTACAACTTATTGGGGAAACAAGAAATTACGCAACAAACTTTCATTCATATTGCACACACTCCTACATCTTTGCAAGTGGATGAGAACTGTTGAAATTCTAAAGACTGTCTTTAGACCACGAGCAACTTGCTCTTGTTCATCTACACACAAACCAAAAAGGTATGAAATATTAAAAAATAATAACATCCACAATATGACTTGTTGTTAACACTTACACAAAACCAACAAAAAGCCATCATTTTACTTATGAATAAACTGAGGGTAAAATATGAACAGGCACTGCTCATCCACTGCACTCATGTTAAGAATAACTTTTCATTGAAATGGAGTATGAATGCAATTATCACTTGGATTCATGACTGACAGCCATATGACAACAATTCAAAACTATAAACAGTATATCAATCTGAAAAAAATAAAAAGCATCGCAAAAATTACAGAAGCTACTCATTTGCTGCTTGGTATTGTTCAACTCTCAAATAGTTGTGTTTTTCAATGAAAGAAAGTTTTCAACCTTTATGGTTGCTCATCAAAATATTATCATTATTACTATTATTTTGAAGAACATTTCAATCTACATTTTATTTTTACACATAAGTCCACAAAAAACCTGTTAATAATTCCTTTTTTCACAAAATCAAGGTCACATGAAAGCAAGTGACCTTATCTACTTCGTACATTACCACAGCCAAAAATAATAATAATGGTTTGGGAGGTGAGTGCACAGTTGTATTATAATGTAGTTTATTTGGACTTGCTGTGTTCTTCAACTCTTCATCCTTGAAGTAAAAACCAAACTATTTATGTTGGACAAATAATAAAATGCAGACAAAAATATTATCACCCAAAAATCTCACCGTCTGATGGCCAAAGACATTGTGACCCAACAAAACATGTCAACTGCAATGGTACATCTTCAAACTACAGTCCACTTGACAAATGGTTCAAAATTAACTACAGCTGCAAAGGCAAATGCTACAGAAAGCTCGTCTTGATAATTTTGTTCTTTCATGCATTCCTAGAATTAGAATGGTACAGAATGCCCCAAGGACAAACTGCTAAATACCGTCTGAAACAATGAGCGAAGCATACTGTTTTCAGTGAAATCAGGATTGACAGGAAGAACACTGAAATTGTTATGCTTTCACACGTCATTATAAAAATTTCACACATGTTGACAAGCAATTTAGCTTGAGTACACACCTTCACACAAGCATGGTCATATGAGAGCACAAGAGCCAAAGTATACATACCAACTCCCTACACATTCTCATACTTCCTTTTTACTGCTTTAAAGGAGACTGTTGAATTCCTGGATAAGACAACTTGACATGTACTCATTTCAAATATATCACAAAATCTTACAGCAGTGTGATAAATTTAGGTTTTAAATCCATACTTATAGAGTGCATAATTCTAATTTCAGTTGCTCATGATACTGAACACCAAGTTTGACTTTATATGTAACTACCATCTATATGTGGCTCTGTATTATTCCAAATTTCTAACACGTCATAAAACAGTAAAAGTACACCAAAGTTTAATCAGCAAAAGACTATGTCTGTTTTTAGTTCTTTTTTCCCCCCAGGAGCTGCGAGCCATTTACTGAGTCATAACACTGTATAGATATCTCTTATGTGAAAATAATTTTGTTTTTCCCCTCCCAACAAAAGTTTAAGGTTCTTTAGTTTTAACAATCTTGTAATATTTTCTTGGCAAATGCTTTATTACCTGTCAAAATGTAATGATCACATTGTCTGTACAGACCAGAATGACACAGTAACTAGTTGTACAAACACTCCATTATTCATTTATGTCCACAGACACTCCGATGACCATTCACACACACAAGCCCATTACAGCAAATCTACATCTGTTTACGGCTGGTCTGTCTGTCTGTTTTAATCTGCTATGCCTCAATCTGCTAGTCTTTCAGTGCATCTCTCTGTCTGGGTGTCACTTTATCCATCTGTCTCTATGTCCTTTCATCTGTTAGTGTGTCCATCCATATCTCTCTCTCTCTCTCTCTCTCTCTCTCTCTCTCTCTCTCTCTCTCTCTCTCTCTCTCTCTCTCTCTCTCTCTCTCTCTCTCATGCATGCACATATATGCTCTCTCTCTCTCTCTCTCTCTCTCTCTCTCTCTCTCTCTCTCTCATGCATGCACATATATGCTCTCTCTCTCTCTCTCTCTCTCTCTCTCTCTCTCTCTCTCTCTCACACACACACACACACACATATACACACACAGTGTACACACACATACAGTATACACACACAAACAAACATACACACAGATGCACAAACATATGAAACACCATTCTACAGATGAACTCATATGAAGAAGAGTATACACATCAGACCATCTGCTACTTGTGCGGCAAAAACACAACTACCTGTACCTGTTCTCAAAGAACTTCTTTCCTCGTCCCTCCCTTCAAGTGTCATGCATAAAGCTTGGGTTCTTTTAAATAAAACAGATAGATAAAAGTCAAGTGATTTCTTTGAAATGCCCATGAACATTTTGATCACCCCGACTCAAACCATTTTTACTTGAAGATTCAACACAATATAGAGAATGCATTGAAACAGATTCAGTTTCAAGACCAGCATGACAACACTGAAATTGTCAGGCTTGCAGACTGCCACATGAAGGCACCAGATGTAGAACTATCCAAAGACTTCTCTGGCCACCAGGAGCCATCCCAGGCTGACCTCCTGGGGCAGACCCAGAGAGTCCTGCAATTAGGGTTCCTGGTGCAATCATGCAGATCCAGCCATGTAGTGTACCCTCCATTTAGTCCTTGACACATGTGCTGAATTCTTGTAGATACATTTAAAATCTGCATCTGACAGGACTACAGAGTTCATAGGCTTTTTCAGGTAAAAGACCAGCCATTTTCAGTCAAAAGCATGCACTGTCTGTCATTATGTATGCCCTCCAGGATCTCTCACGCACTCTACAAAATGTCTCAGATTTGAAAGATGGTTGTCTACATGTGGGATAATCATATCATCCACATGACCACCAACCTTTTATATTGGATATATTCTCCTCTCGCACTAAAGCTGACATTCTCACATGTATGTAAAATCTACTACTACAGTCGCCAATCAAGACCACCTCCAGATCCCTGTGCAGCAAACAGTTCCAGTTCATGTGTACAATGCAGGGGACTTGAATGAAGCAATGGACAGAAAAAAGCCACATATAAAAATGCATGTCGAACCAGTCCCTCACACAGACTATCTAGGCTAATTATCATTACATGAAGGTTCCACACGGACTTTCAGGAGTAATACTTTAACTCACACTTATCAACATGTCTTGGGTTGATGCTGTTGCTGTTGTTGTACCAGTGGTGGTGGTGAGAATACACAAGCCATCACTTTGAAGTCTTTTCCGCCCACAGTTGTTCATTCAAAAAGCATCCATCTTCATATTACAGGCCTTCAGAACACACTGTTGAATGACAAGACAACACCAAGAATGGCACCAGTGCTAGCACACAGACTCTTCCCCACTCATGGCCATGAGTTTCAGGTCCCGACTCTCCAACTCCAGCGTTAGCTGCTCAATCTCTGCCTCCAGCATGCGGTTCTTGCGGAACATCTGCACATAGTTCAGCTGGAGCTGCTTTTGGTAGCGCACCACCTTGTTTTTCTCCTCAAGCCACTGGTCCTTCTCTTTGTCAAACTCCACATTCTTGGCACTCAGCTGCTCCCGCAACGACAGCAACTCCCGCTGCAAGGAGGCCTCGGGGCTGGCTCCCTCGGGGTTGCTGTCTGGGATTGGGGTCAGGCAGATGACCAAGTCTGTCTGCACATCCGCATGATGGTAGGATGGCTCCTCTGCAGAAAGGCTGCCCAACCTGTTCTTGAGGACCTTCAGCTCCTCCGTCTTGGCAAGGATCTCCCGGAACTTGTGAGCAAGTTCCTGGTTCTTGCCCGTCAGCTCCTGCTGGGAGTTCTGCACCTGCTTCTGTAAGGACAGGATCTCAGCATTTTTCTCAAGGATCTCCTCCCTCTGGTCCGCCAGCTGCTTCCGCAGCGCAGCCATCTCGTCCCTAGGTGAGACCCCATGCTGTTGCTCATCGGCTTCCCTGCAGTCACAGCTGCACCTGTCCATCCTTCCCTGCAGCTGCTGTACCTCTTCCTGCAGAGAGTCATACTGGTTTCGCAGGACCTCACGTTGGCATTGCACCTTTTCCAGCTCCAATGCCAGCTTGCCCTTCTCTTCTTGAAGCTTGTACACCTGCAGAAAGAGTGAGGGGGAATGAATGAGTCCTGTGGATAAAGAGAAGCCAGGTGTGGATTGGCAAAAGAGTGCCTCTTTGGTGTGAGCTCAAGGGTAGCATAGCTACGAGAGCATGCAGAAATGGTGTGTGTGCGGCGAGACAGTTTACTCTAAAAGATCTGCCAGAGGAACATTAGCCAACAGTGTACACATGCATCATCATCACCCTACCACACATTCCTTTCAGGTAATTCAAGAGTACATGGGGTGCCGTTTCAGTTTTGGCCAGATAAATCTTAAAAGATATTGAAGAGATCCTCCCAGTGTCAATTATTTACTGGAACCTCCTATTCAGAATTATAATCCACCTACAGCAGTAGGTTCTTTTCCTTTTTTTTAAATTGAAAGGTGAGTAAGTATAAAAATTGTGTTTCAAGACTAACTACCAAACCTAAACAGGTTATACTGCTACAAATTTTACAACATAGACAAGCTTCCATGTTTTGCACTAATATCCTCTATCTAATCATACCCATGCTGCAAAGGTAATCAAACAACTTCAAATTTTGTCAAATGTCCACTCCAAGAAAAAGCAGAATCAGATCGTCTTCAATTGAAATCGATGCTCGGAGTCCTGATCATGAAATGTTTTCAAGCAAATAAAATGTGAGCTTGATTGAATTAATTATTTTTCTTTTCCAAGTCATTTACGGTTCAAACACACACACGCGGTTACCCTTACTTCAACGACCGCTTAGTAACTATTCTCTCTGGGCGAAAGAAACCCATCTTCTGAAAATGCGGAGTTCGTCAGCTTATTGACTAAGTTACATAAACCTGGAATCAATATTTACTCCTCTTCTAACGAGCGCATCATCCCAAGTGAGAAATCCACTTCCACACACAACCATAGACGCAGCTCTCCTCTGGCTAGTCTTCATTTACCACACAGCGACAAACCATTGCAACCCACGCAACACACAGACAAACACTAACAGTGACACATCTGCCACTGACCTGCATGCTGAGGACTTGCTCTGTCTTGTACATCTGGCGCTGGTTCACCTTCAGCTTCTTCTCATACTCCTCCCGCAGTTCCCTCAGCTCTCGCGACCAGGCCTGCCTCTTTTCCTCATACACCAGGAAAATGGCCCGCTCGTTCTTGTCCATCACCTGGTGGGGGCAGACCACGAGGAAGTGAGCAATCACATCATCAGTCCAAAGCAGGAAGGGGGTAAGTGACAATTTTCCCTCTACAACCATTTGTATCAAAATGTGGTTACGAGTCCTGGGATAGGGTAAAATCATATAGGAACAGAGAGAAATACATTTGGTAAATCAGAGCATGGTATTCAAATGAGTCGAAACATGTGCAGATGAATGACAAACACCAAATGAGTAAACTTATATAAAAGTGAATCAACTCATTTAAAAATCAACTCATAAAAGATTTACCACAAACAAGGTGTACATGTGTGTGTGTGTGTGTGTGTGTGTGTGTGTGTACCTGTGTGTGTGTGTGTGTGCAGACAGACAGACAGACAGACAGAGACAGACAGACCAGACCAGACCAGACCAGACCAGACCAGACAAGACAGACAGACAGACAGACAGACAGACAGACAGACAGACAGACAGACAGACAGACAGACAGACAGACAGACAGACAGAGACAGACCAGCCCAGACCAGACCAGACCACCAGACAGACAAACCAGATAGACAGATAGACAGACAGACAGACAGACAGACAGATAGACAGACAGAGACAGCGACATACAGCAGAGAAAGACATGGCCTGCTCTCAGCCTTTAAGTCCAAAAATCAAAAACAAAAGAAAAACCAAAAGCACCGGGGGAAAATATTAACAAGCAATATCAAGTCAACACTGACTCATTCCCCTGGAAGATGGTATGGCACTCAGGAAAGGTCGACCTGCCATCATCTACACAGGTTTTGGAATTAAGGAAGGGATGGAGTGGAGTGTTAGTAGAAAGTTGTCATATTTGGGGGGTGGGATGGTGGTGTGTGTTTGTGGTGGGAGATGGGTGAGCAACAGTTTGGCCGAGTGTGCATGTGTGTGTGAGCGCTTGCATGCATGTGTGTGTGTGCCTGTGCATGCACAGGCACTTGCATATGTGGGTGTGTGCATCATGTCTTCCATATACACACACACACACACTCACCTCCCGCAGTGTGTTGAGCTCTGCATCCTTCTCCTTCAGCATGGCTTCCAACTCCCCCACCCCGCTGTCGCTGGGGGAGGGGGTCTGCATGAACACTGCGTCCATGCCAGAGGTGGAGATGCGACTGAGGTTGAAGGACGGGAGGGACTCAGGCCGACCCCCGGAGGGGTGGGCCCCCTCACCCCCCACGCTGGCGGCTCGTTCGCTGGCCGTGGCGGAGGAGTTCATGCGGTGGTGGTGGAGATGGTGGTGCTGGTGGTGGCCGCTGTAGGGGTGCAGGGAGGGCTGGTGCTGGTGGTGGGAGTGGTGGAGTCGGAGCTCTTCCTGGTTGGACAGGCGTCGACTGGCATGGCGGGGGGACAGAATGGGGTGCTGGCTCCCCACCCGCCCCGTGAAGGGCTTGAAGGCCTTGGGCCGGATCAGCCCTCGACCCGACTCCTGGGGAAGAGAGGAAGAGGAGGAATGAGTTTTGAAGTGGAAGACAATTGATTTGACAGAGGAACAAGCAGGGGGAGATAGTTTTGAGTCACGTTTATGTCAAGTGTGAGTGATAAGGGAATGTGTGGGAGTGGGTGGGTTGGGAGTGAGTGGATATGACTGGATACCAGGTGCGAGTGTTAGTGTGTAAGAGAGTGTGAGTGTGTGTGTATTTGTGTGCGTGCGTGCGTGCGTGCGTATGTGCATGCATGCGTGCGTGCATATGTGCATGCATGCATGCGTGCATGGCATGTGTGTGTGTACGCGCGTGGGCGGGTAGTTGCCTGGCTCGCATACATGTATGCTCACGAGTTTATGTGTATGTTTGATCTAATTCATAGCCTACCTGAATTCGTACCTCCACCTAACCCCCCACCTATTCTCTCTCTCTCTCTCTCTCTCTCTCTCTCTCTCTCTCTCTCTCTCTCTCTCTCTCTCTCTCTCTCTCTCTCACACACACACACACACACACACACACACACACACACACACACACACACACACACACACACACACACACACTCATGCTGGCGCCATACACGCAAAACCTCCACAGCCCCAGCAGACACAAAAAAGCAAATATAAAAATAACACAGCGCAGAAATGGTACAAGCAGCCACGAAAAAGATCCTATTCCGACAAGGACAAAAAGCAGCGACAAGTGTTGGAAAACACGGACTACCGGTGCACGCTTGCCAATACACAGCTGTCACTGTGAGATATAGCAGAAAGCACGGAAAACAAATTTCCCTTCTACAGCGCAAGTAAATGCGCGTTGAAATGCGACTGGGTATTTACACACCTGCAATCAGGTTCGGCATGCCGACACGTGCGCATGCGACTTACGTGCACGAGTGCGCGTCTGTTGCGCACACTAACTTCATTTCTAGGGATTTTTCACAAACAACGAGAATGCATGCATCGAGCAATGCAAACCAACGCGAATGAAACATCGTTTCATCTTTCCTACAGCTATGCTACGCCGCAGACAAACACACCTGTGCTTTGTCATCGCCTCGTGCGTCACGTTCATTTCCTGGCACTTGGCTACATCTGCCACAGAGTTTACGCAGCTTCTGACGTAATGAATACCAGCGGACGAGTAAGTGCCGGAAGAGTGAAGAAGGCAAAGGAGGATGAGCAGTGACTGTCGTTGTCCTACCCAGTCCCTATACTTGTATACCGTCACTGAGTGCAGAGTGACCGTTACAGGAAGATGTATACAGGTCAAGCAGCAGCAAATCACTGTCGCCTGTCATTCCCAGTCCTATATTGTCCCAGCTTGGGATTCCTGTTGCTTGCGGGGACTAAGAACATTATAGAACGTGAAGCGCGTTGCTTACGCTAGTATCTTGCAAGATCTAGCGGGGAGTAAGCCGGTGTCAACATGATGAAAGCAGATGTACAGGCAGTGAAATGTTGACACATGTTGACACCAGCCAATGCCTCGCACCTCGCGTCTGTGCAACGGGGCCCTGCCCCATTCATGAGCTAGCACACGTACATCATCATTACTCTCTCTCTCTCTCTCTCTCTCTCTCTCTCTCTCTCTCTCTCTCTCTCTCTCACACACACACACACACACACACACACACACACACACACACACACACACACACACACACACACACACACACACAATCACGTGCACTTACACCTTTACTATATCTGCATCTAAGCACTAAGCACCGGATATGATCATCCGACTTACAATTTTCGAAATCTTTCCTCGCCCTCAGCCCAAACTTCTCTCCTCACTCCGAAGGGAAGGAACGACCGAATGGTCAGAGGAACATCTAGGAAGTAAACACGTTCAAACTGGCTATACCCCAGAATTCATACCGTCCGACACCCCGATCCCTGTATCAACACCTCTCGACCCGGTCTCATCCATCTTCGACAACCTTTCGGACCCATCCGCCATCCCACACCACCCTATCTTCAAACCGTTAAACACTACCCCCTCCCCATCCCCCAATATCCATCCCCTCATACCAGCCGTCCCCACCCCTATACCCCACCATCTTTGAGAAGCGTGCAGGTGTTATGGGTGGAAATCAGGGGCAGATCAAAGAGAACAAAGCCAGTGCTCGGAGCAAGGTGACACTTCATCAGGCACTGGTAGGGGTAGGGGTGGAGGTGGGGTATGTGTGTTGACCTGAAGGGGTGGGGGGTCAACGGGTGACCGCTGTCACACCCCAGGCATTCCTTCATAGCGAGCAGCTGAAGGCATCAGGTCATGACAGTATACGCCGTGGACCGAATAGATTAATTATTCTCTGATTAAGAAAAAGACATCTTGCGGATGCCCAATGAATTCTGTACTTCCGAATGTGTTGTGTGTGCTTGTGTGCATGTGTCGATGTGCGCTCGCGTGTGCGTGCTTGTGTGTGTGTGCTCGTGTGTGTATGCTTGTGTGTGTGCGCGCGCGTGCTTGTGTGTCCTTGAGCGTGCGTGCTTGTATATTTGTGCCTTCGTGTAAATACGTGTATGCATGAGTATGTGTGTGTGTGCGTGTGTGTGTGTGTGTGCGTTCGTGTGTGTGTGTGTGTGTGTGTGTGTGTGCGTTCGTGTGTGTGCGTTCGTGTGTGTGCGTTCGTGTGTGTGTGACTGTGTGTGCGTGTATATGCATGTGTCAATTTGTGACTAAATGTGTGCTTGTGTGTGTGTGTGTGTGCGTGTGTGTGCGTGTGTGTGCGTGTGTGTGCGTGTGTGTGTGCGTGTGTATGTGTGTGTGTGTGTGTGTAAATTTGTATATAAATGGGTGCGCATGTATGTGTGTGCGTGCGTGTGTGCGTGCGTGTGTGCGTGTGTGTGTGCGTGTGTATGTGTGTGTGTGTGTGTGTGTGTAAATGGGTGCGCATGTATGTGTGTGCGTGTGTGTGCGTGTGTGTGTGCGTGTGTATGTGTGTGTGTGTAAATTTGTATATAAATGGGTGTGCATGTATGTGTGTGTGTGAGTGTGTGCGCATGCGTGTGTGTGCGTGCGTATGCGGGAGTGTCTTGAATGAACCTCATAAAATGTGTAAGTGTGGGTTTGTACACGCCTGTGGGTGGCACGCGCGTGCATGCTCTGCGAAAGTCCACTTGCTCACGAGTCTCATTACCGCTCGCTCAAACTTGTCGCACCTTTGAACACACTCTGAGCTAGAAGCATGATACACCTTTGAACACACTCTGAGCTAGAAGCATGATACACCTTTGAACACACTCTGAGCTAGAAGCATGATACACCTTTGAACACACTCTGAGCTAGAAGCATGATACACCTTTGAACACACTCTGAGCTAAAAGCATGATACACCTTACGTAGCTCACTAACAACCTACTGACAGATGGGAAACATATTGATCATAGACTCTCGAGTGCAGCGAACCGCTCCCATGAAGTCACTGGACACGCAAAAACACGTCAGGACCAATCACTCCGGCCAGCCGTGCCCACAGCGATAATGTCCATCGCGCCACTACACTCTCGCACACGCAAAACTATGACGTCAGAGAGTGGCCCCGATTCAGACGAACACATGACGTGTTTTTACAGAAACAGCACAGCTAATCGGGTAGAGAGTCTACCCGTAATCGACTTTCCTCTCACACCTTGCTACCCGGGGTGGCGTGCGGGAACTGGGCTGCGATTTGAGAGACGGCTGCCCTGTGGTCAAGGCGCCGCGCTGGCTGCTCTGGTCTGAGAGACCCCACCCGTTGGCCAGGTCAACAGCGTTTCAGGGGTAAGGAGAGTGAGGGGGCGGAGTGAGGGAAAGACAATAGAGTGAGAAGGTCGAAGGGGGTGGGGGTGAATGAGAAGGGAGGAATAGATGCCAAGAACAATAAGCCCCCCCTACACGTTTATAGATCTGCCATAGATGCCGAGCTGCTCGATCAAGGCGATGGGATGTTGCGTGAGACGAGTGGAATGTGGACGCTGATTGTGAAGATGTATGGCTACTAACGCAGTTTTCGTGTTGATGTCGATAATGGTAAAAAGAGAAGCTTTCATCGGAAAACCGTGAGGCATTTAACATTCGATCGCTGTCTCTGGACCTTGAGTACGATAATTCCAGCAAAACATCACTTAATTCTGAGAGGGATTTTGTGACCGCATGCCCTTCGTGAAGATGAATGATTGTGAAGAATAACACTCCATGTACGGCTAAGCTTGGGTTTGTTTCTGTAATTTTCCTCTTATCTATCCACTGATAAAATGTAGTTATGACTGAACCTCGATCAAAAGATTAAAGGCTGCACTGCGGTGTGTTGAGCCTTGTGCATCACCACTTTCAGTTCACTGAAAAATTTTCGCACAAAATAACACGAACATTTTTATATATTTAATCACGAAAACAATCATGGATTCAGATGTATCCATACGTTGCTGACCTTAGATGACAAATCACTGAAACTTTCAATAGGGCATCCAACAATCAATGAATTTCAATCATACAAAGTGCAGGCGATTAAAAAAAGTAACGGCCTCTTCCATTTCTTCTTTTAAATTCGTTTTCTCTCTCGACTATTTGCGTAATAACCGACACAAGAGGAACACCACAGTTGCTCTACCACCGTTTATAGGTTAACGAGTGCTGAATCCACTGACGCCAGGTGGAGGACGGCGGGCAAAGGAAACAGTGTGTACCAAGATCCCGGGGTGTCGTTCCACACGTGATTGAAAGTAAACGTGCTAACCCTGTCTGACTGCTGGGACAACATAGAACTTATCTAGCGACATTGCAAAATTGAGTGCCTTCCTCCCACCCTTCACTCGGAACACCCCCCCTTTCCCCCCCCTTCGTTCCCCACCCACCCACTCCTCCACCCTTTCCCGATATTGTTTTCACACCTTAACCTCCAACTCTACTCCAGTTCAGAATCCCTTAGCGACATTTTGTAAATGGAAAGCACTTGAAGACGTTTGAAAAGAAACGCTTTCAAATCTTGCTATGGCAGGATGTCGACATGATGTTTTCGTTTGCTTTCGCCCTTTAGAAAATATTTCACGTCAGCTGTCACCTCTACCAAGAAAAGAAAAGAATAGCTCTGCAACAAGGAATAAAACGATGATAATGTGGGCGGTGGACGGCACGGGAAGAACTGTCTGCCTGAAATTGAAAGAAGCAGCCTTTCACTTCATCTTCAGGGCACGAGCTGTACAGAATAAATAGCACCGAGGCCTTTCTGTCACCCCGTCTCTCAACAATATCACTTCGGCTCTATTCACCAAACAAGAGCAAATTCTCTTCTGCCAGGCAGAACATCATTCACTCATCAGGAAGGCTTGGTCACTATGAGTATGCATGCTTCGTCCAAAATGAGAAAAGATGAACTATACAAATTATGAGCATGTTGAAAGTTTCTTTCCTCCTTCATCCCTACCACCACCCACCCACCCCCATCATCCCCCATCCTCAACAACCCACCCCCAATTTCCAGTGGAGCAGATGTCTGAACGCAAAGAATCTTGAAACCGAGTGGACATCAGCCACTCCTATGCATGGCTCCACGTTCCTTGTGGGTTTTCGCCACCTCGGTGTGGATTCGTGGGTGAGTAAGCCGTCCCCAAGGTGACAACTGTCCCTGTGGAGAGTGAGTCAGGGGAGAGAATCCCCAGGCAAAGCGGTGAGCGATGGCTAAACGCTCTGCCTTCACGGCTTCAGCACGCGTCACGCGCACTCTCCATCCTAGACACGTCTAGCACGAGCCCTACTCCGCCCCAGAACCCCTAGGTAGACCATTGAAACTTTAAGACTCTCTTGAGAAAAAATGCGTGAAGTCTTTGTGAGGGTTATCCCTCCAGAGAGAAGTTACTAAGCGGTCGTTGAAGTAAGGGTAACCGCGTGTGTGTGTGTTTGAACCGTAAATGACTTGGAAAAGAAAAGAAAATTAATTCAATCAAGCTCACATTTTATTTGCTTGACAACATTTCATGATCAGGACTCCGAGCCTCGATTTCAATTGAAGACGATCTGTATTCTGATAAATACTGTGTGCAGCAAGACGTACTTCACAATGATATATACCGTCAAATGAAATATTTCCACAGCTTCAATGTTTATCTAATAATCTGTAGACTCACTGAAATCAATTGAAAAAACCTTTTCATGTACAGTCAAACAAACAAATAACTCATGCTGCACATCATCAAGTTTAAAGTAGTTCAGGACAAGTGTAAAATTCGCAAGCAGTTCGTTCTCTCTCTCTCTCTCTCTCTCTCTCTCTCTCTCTCTCTCTCTCTCTCTCTCTCTCTCTCTCTCTCTCTCTCTCTCTCTCTGCCTATTCCAAACAAAATACCACACAACACATCGGACGCGGGGAGAAAAAAAATTAAACAGGGCAGATTTGTCTCGTTTTATTTGAAGCAGCTTCAAGTAGCGCGAACGAACAATTTCCCCCCGTCATTTTGGACCGGAGCCTAAACGTCCATTATCAAGCAAAGATTTGAACAATCTCTCGCTGGGGAAATCCGCTATGGCTTCACACTCCCAAAGTGGCTGCAACACGGCAAATTACAATCTCCAGTACGGGACCCACACCACTTCTGCCCTCTTCACCTCCTCCTGGTCTGACTCACTTTCCATAGCTCTTTCACTCAGGCCATCTGCCCACCACTTCCCCATCAGTCCTCGAAAACTGCAGCATAGATCAGTGATCGCCTTTTCTTCTTTGTTTCTGTACAACTTTATTTGTAAAAAATGAGTTAAACTTTTCTTACTCTAAGCGAAAATGCACACATACACACACACACACACACACACACACACACACACACACACACACACACACACACACACACACACACCAATTCAAATATTGACATAAAGTTATCAAGCATAATGTGCAAAACAACAATGAAACTTAACTGAATTTCGTTGTATTATAACTGTCATTATGGACGATCTAAGTCTGGACAACATTTTCTTTTTTCTTAGCAAATAAGTTTCATGTCGGTTTTCCAAACTTAATACTGCAACATTTTCAACATTAGGGGAAATGCGCGTTTCATTTACGATCTCTCATGCACCTAACCACAGGCCAAAAACCCGTGGTATAATCTTTAGCTTCCTGTAATCGTCTTCCTGGGCCTCTGGTCAAGCTCAATGTCTTCTACCTTTATCCCTATCTCATTCTTCCCCCTTTGACGTCATCCTAGCCAAACACCCACAAACACCCCCATCTCATCAACAACCCCAAACAAAGATTCATTTCCACAGTGCTACAGTACCCACTCCACCTCTACCATCCCAGCCACGGTCATTTCTATCCCATACCACCCCTCAACAACTTCGCCCTCTTCAGTTACACTCGTCCTTCGGGCAGGAGATATCCTCACAATGGCCATCTCCATCGGATCTTCCCTTCTCTGGCGTCGATGGTCTCTCCACTCCTGGGTCAGTGATTCATGGCTGGAGTCGGGCAGGCCACTGGGGAAGAGTCTGTCCTCGCTAGCGTAGAGTTTCAAGGCACACTCGCCATCCATTTTCCTTGTAGGAACATAAAAGGCCCAATCAGGATCTGGCCAGCCAACAAAGCCCTGGCCAGCTCAAGACACCAGATGAGATGATGAGATAGTGGAGACAGAGAGGGAAACAGGCAGGACAGTAGGAGAACATTAGTCTGACGCATGGCGGGTTGATGGAGACTGATGACGGATCGACCGGGCATACCAGGAGACAGCGGGGCAGGGTACCAGATCTACCAGCATCAGACTGAAAGATGATCCTTCACAACAAGCGCCTTGGAGAAGGAACATCATTACAAAACAAATGGAGTCAGATGTAATGGCTCGTTTGAGCGTGACGAATCGCAAACGTGTCCGCACACAGCGAGCAACCCAAAACCACTAAATACATCGCCGAGGACATGACGAGATCGAGATATATGATGCATCACTAGCGGGCTTTAGAAGCCTCATAATGGATTTCGATGCAGAGTATTGTAATACTAGCATTATGTTTTTGTTAGCGTAACAGTTATTTGACTCAGTGTAGCTTTATAAGCTGGATTGCATCCCTCAAATTCGTCAGTCACAATTTGTTTCTGAGGATTACTTTAACGATTACGCCCTCGACGAAGTGCAATAAAATTTCGGCATCAGGGCTTCTAAATCTGCCATCTAGCCAAATGGAAATGCGTGACAACTGAACTTTTAAAAATCGGCACTGCCTCAGAGAGACAATGTTCCGAGCACACAAGCCACTTCCTGCAGACGCTGGTCAAACACACCTATTCTATCTATGGCGTTGTTTCGCGAACGAAGATGAGTCCATGATGCTGTCTAGGACCACCGCAGACACGTTGGTGGCTGTAGAGGCCGATGCGGGACCGGCAAGTCCGACCACAGCGGCCGCAGGGGAAGATCCGGCCAGGGTCTAGCATGACGCCCCCTCGGTTGTTTTTTTCTCCTCTTGCGCTTCTCCTTCAGTGTGCCCCTGCGGGAGCACTCCAACACTGCCGTAGCTTTATTGATGGTGTGGTGCCAGGCATCTCTGTCAGCAGCGACGGAGGTCCACTGTCGGGGATCGATGTTGCAGGAGATGAGGGCTTTCTTGAGGGAGTCTTTGTATCTCTTTTTCGGGCCCCCTCTGTCACGTCGACCAGTGGAGAGCTCACCAAATAGTGCTGTGCTACCTTGGGCAGGCGGTGGTTTTCCATTCTGGATACATGGCCTGCCCAGCGCAGCTGAGATCTCAAAAGACCGTTCCGTTCCAAAATTTCCACACTGTGATGTAGTCGCTCCAGTTTATCTCCAGGATTGTACGAAAACAGCGTTGGTGGAAACGCTTCAAACACATCAAGCGCCAAAGTAAAGCTGTATTGAAAACGCCGTTGTGCGCGCTGAACATCTCTCCACACACAAAAGGGCCGCTATACAGACATCAGACTCCACAACAATGGCTGCCCAGCCATGTGCAACCTCCCTCCACACTTAGGCTCGACACACTGGCCCTCCAGTGACAGAGGGATAATGGCTGTGCAATACCTTCTCTAGCGACAAAGACTCAGCAAGACCAAGAAGCCGTGGCGGGGCATGCGACACCGGAGATCTTGGGTGCCTGGCACACAAAGCCGATGGGACGGGCTGACTGGCAACACTCGAGAAGAGGACGATGGAGACAGGGCCATCGAGTGCAGGAACATCAGCTGTGTGCAGGGAAGTGTGGAGCCCTGATTGCAGGACATCCAGAGGTCCTCCTCGTCATAAAACACAATTATCCTATCCACTTCATCGTCTCGGTTGAGCGGGTTGAGATTTTGCATGGCTTATCGGCTTTCAAGATGGAGAAGTCGTGGGAGTTTATCTATATAGGACACAGATTTGACTACACGTTTACCACCGAGATTACTTGAGAAACGCGGTTGCGGACACACAAAAATATGAGTAAACGCCATGATTTACGAACGTGTTTTTTGCGCAGTCAGAGATGACGTGTCCCTGCTGACTCAAGAACAGAACTATGCCCTCAATCTTCTCGCCCATGATAAAGAACTGCTCGGATGGGGAACTTTTCAACTACGTCGCAAGACTACAAGGACCAGACGCACAAGCT
>JAWQFJ010034937.1:7500-57500 GCA_034096865.1 Theodoxus fluviatilis | reverse complement strand
CACATGATCTTATCTAAAGGTGGCATGAATGGCAACACACAGCTTAATACAGAGCGATGCAATATAGAGATAAATGGGTCGGCTTTCGAAGCAGGACGCAGTAAACAGAACGGTGAACCCTTCTAATCACCCATCGTCAGAGGCTACTGGCCTGAAACAATAAAGCCTGTCATCTAAAGTCTGACGAGAAGAAACGAGTAGAAAGCAACTCCGCCAACTTTCAAGCGTCGATTTCTCCAAGGGTTTCACAGTGGACAGGAGTTGGTATCACGCTCTTGTTGACACAAGAATTTTCTGCAGGCGTCTCTTCTTTCATCTCTCGCCCCCTCTGCTCAAACAGAGCAGCAGGAAGGGATCGACGAATTACAAAACTCAAACTGACCCAACGATTCAAACAAAGGTTGGGGTTGTTAAGAAACATTGTCCACGCGCTCTGTAATTGCTTCAGCAAACGCCGCCTCGACGAACAACATGAAGTTGTTGATGGAGCAATGAAAGATGACTTAACAAACGCGAATCACAAACCGACGGGAGAAACATTTGATGGAGGGAGAGGTGAGCTTCAACGTTTCCAAGAGTTCACTGGCCAAATAAAGTCTGCAAATTTACCTTGTCCGCATAACGGGAAATAGGTGGAGTGAAGTTTTTAAGAAGAAAAAAAATTCGGCAATTCCGAGCAGAAACAATCAAGAGGACACCAACGGATAGCCCCAATTCTTTGAGGAACCCCAGGTGTATAAAAGGCAAAGCTGCTTCTCAGTAATACTGCGCGCCTCCGCACTAATGGAAACGTTCACCAAATCAATGTCTAGAATGAACACTAATGTGATATGCTTCAAAACAGAGATAATTTAGCTACAGGACTGTCAAAAATAAAGTTCTCCAACAGAATCCTAAATCGAATGTTCAAGCAGTCCAATCGTACAATCATTCTGGCTCACAACAGACTTCATCTTCAAATCCAGCAATTATTATATCGCACAACAGACTTCACCTTCAAATCCAGCAATTATTCTACCTCACAACGAGGCCTATTCAGAGAATCCTACACAGCGTGCAGGCAATGAGGTAAAGAGGGAGAACTGCAGGTTTAGGTGAGCTTGAGGCAGTCAGCCTTGGTGAGGATTAGACCTCACACCTGACACGTGGCGCCACGTGCACTACGCGGATTGCGGTTCAATGGCGGGGGGAAAGCACAGACGGGGAGCTGCAGGGTTGCTCTGCACCTCGCCATGTAATTAAGCCTCCTTCATTCCGTTCCGGCAAGGAAGGCCTGAGAAGAAAGTCTGAGCCTACACATTCTCCCCTGGATCAAGGTCTTCCCAGAGGTCCAGCTGCAAGCGTCCCTCACCTGTGCCCTAAGCTGATTGCGCCCAACCCTCGCGCTTTGTGCTCTCCAATCAAGGGAGTGACTGAGAAGGGGGTGAAAGCTGCGCAAGAATGCCGATCCATGCAGAATTCAAAAGGGCGGAGAAAAATCCTGTTGGAAAATACCCCGGGTCGCTGCAGTTCACTAAAGCTGGAGGAAACAGCTGCGGCTGAAAGGGGAATGTGGGCAGAGAATATATTCAAAGATGGAAATGAAGCCTTCCCCCCAGTGGAAGGTCAAGGAGAAATAATGTCGATTATGTTTTTGTGTGCAGCCAAAACCCAGAAGCGCGCAACCACCACACGACTGCAATACTCTGAATGTTCAAGTAGGGTGCAATTTGATCGAACACGTCAGGCTTATGCTCCAAATAGCTGTGCGTGCGTGCGTGCGTGCGCGCGCGCGCGTGTGTGTGTGTTTGTGTGTGTATGTTTGTGTGTGCGCGTGTGTGTGTGCTTTTAAAAATTTTCCTTTACGTTTTCCCCACAGCAACAACTTTTACCAAATATTTCCCCATGTATTCCTTCATTAAAGAATTCATTATTCATCTGGTAACACTACACTACACAGATATTTTTTTTCTTTCTTTTCACTATCTACAATGCCTCTCCCTTAACTCTCTCCACACGTCATCGTTAATTCCTTTCCCCTCATCCCTCGTTCTGTGCACATTCCTCGAATCTACCAAGGCAGCTCAGTGCAAACACTCTGGTAGCGCGTGTGTAACAAGGAGTTTCCCTCTCCCCTTGCCCAGTGCGACAGAGCTCACTTGACACAGCTCTCAGTGTCGACGCCTCCAACAAGGCAATCGAGCACAGAGAGGTGACATGGTCGTGGGCACACACTCCACCACACAAAAATTGTGCAAGTGCAGTAAGGCAAACTGTGTGTGAGTGGAGATGCTATGGAGCGAGGTCTGGGCTCGGTGCAAGGTCTGCATCTCATGCGAAACATGTCCACAATGCTTTTGCAACAGCGGCTGTTACGCTGGAGCTTTGGACTAAAGGCAGAAAGCTTGTCTAAGTGATCCCACCCTTCCTGAGAAAAAACACGTTGATCGTAGCGAGCTCTTTTGATTGTGAGGGATAGTATGCGCAGGTATACATATATATCTGTGTGTGCGCGCGTGTGTGCGCGCGTGCGTGCGTTCATGCGTGTGCGTGCCTGCGAGTTTATGAGTGTTAAAACTTCTGCTTCTGGTACTGTTGTTTGCAATGACAAATGCCAATCGCCCTCAAAATTACTTCATTCTGACAACAGCAAATGTAAAGACTCATTCCAAAAGATTCTCTTCGATCACTGCTGCCATCGGTAAAATGTCCAGTGACCTATTCGTCTTGGTGCGACTATTGGCAGGATGCAATGAGCAGGTTTTCTATCGTCTTTTCTAAAAACCAACACTAGAGAACCAAACATATGTCAGAAAGCGAAACGCAGCAAGAACTAGAGAGAAATGACTACTCACCCACATCAACTATTCATAACCCCAACTCGTCGTGGCCTTGAATTCACAGAGAATGCCTGCCGGGGTCCACAAATGCGGGCAAGATGAAATGCAAATGCACTAGCCCACTCCGCGACAAGTGCACTGTAGTGACGACTATCAATGAGGTCATGGCTGTTGGGTGAGGGGTTTGGCATGGTATTGCAATGCGCCTTCCTACTGTGCCATCCCTTCGGCCTTCGACCCATCGCAGGCAGAGAGAGAAGGAACAGTCTAGAGTGATAAGGACAAACTTGAGAGAGAGAGAGAGAGAGAGAGAATGACAGACAGACAGACAGACAGACAGACAGACAGGCAGGCAGGCAGGCAGGCAGGCAGGCAGGCAGGCGGGCAGGCAGGCCGGGGAGACTGACAGACACACAGACACAAAGATAGACAAGGACAGACAGACGGAGAAACTGGCAAAGCACACTTACACACACATAAACACACTCACGCATGCACCCCCCCCCACACACACACACACACACACACAAACAAACAAACAAGACAAACAGACACAAAATGGAAAACAATCACAACACAACAAATAAAAGCACAACCACTCCTAGCATTACTCAACCCAATTAACACACCGACACCACATCAGTCCGAAAGAATGAGGTAGAGACCAAAGCCTTTGCTTGACATTTGCCCCTCAGGTTCAACACGATCTCTTGCAGCTCCACACGATTGGTACACAAACCCAGGCGTTGTAAAAACAGCTTTGTGAAGTGACCTTTAGGACTCACCCAGGACTTTGCACAGAGACGAAACTTGTGCGACTTATCCGATAGGGACTACTTACTCTCCCCTGTCTCTCTCGCCAACCTCCTTTGCTCCTACAGCTGCACTGCAAGCTAAGCTGGAGGTTCTCAGACTGTTGTTTCTCCTCCTAAGTCAACGAAGCCCGTGTGCTTCAGACAACAGCACAGGCGGCGTGAAGACCACTCAGAGGCCCCGCCACTGGTGAGTTCAAAGCAGTCGAGACTCCACCAACGAAATGCAAACTGCACATAACCTCGCAGGTGGGTCAAACAACCGGACTAACCACTGCTCAAAGGAACTTTGCATTCCAGCCACACGAGGCTTCTCAGCAAAGTTTCACGGCCACTAAAGACTGGAAGTTGATGGTCAGTCCCACATACTTCACAGCCCATATCCGGGCAACGGCTGATTCGTCACTCGCAGTCGGAAAAGGTTAAGCTCCTGAGAAAGGCACTATCAGACAACCAAAGGATCCCGACGTTTGGACGTGCAAACTATCGCACATCGGAAAGCTATGATTCCTCCATATGCACTCCACTACATCCCCATTATTCATTTCCAACGACCACTTCAGACTCGAACTGACGTATCGCACGGTGACAGCGGTGACCCATTTCTCACCTACTACATCTACTCTGTGCTTACTGCTCCAGAGCAGAAATCAGACAGGCAGACATGAATGGACGAAGGGAGGGGGAAATGGATGACGCTACCTACCCTCTGATCTGACGAGGAAGTCTTGCTCAGGTCTTGACAGGACTTGCTGACCCTGCCACGTCCTGTTCCGGACAACATGGGTCGACGTGACTGTCACACTAGTGCCTCAGTCTTCTTATCATTCTTCTCCTTCTTCTCCTCCTTCTCCCGCTGGAAGTGGCGCGGTACAGTCCCAGGGCAGGTAACGAGGACATTGTTCTGTTGGCTCGCTCTCGTCATCAGCGCGGTCAGGTGGGTTGAGGCCGAGAGCAAACATGTCAAACATGATGCATAGAGCTGGCCCCTCCACAAGGAAGCGAGGGAGGATGGCCGATGCTTGCCTAGTTAAGATCAACACTATCCCTATGTGAATGTTCTCCACCACCGAATCACACCCACCCTTTATACCCCCCTCCCTTCGACCCCCCTCTCTTCGACACTTTCCACCAGCCCCCACCCCACCCTCACCCCTACACACAAACATTCTAGTTAAGAGTACTTAAGACACATCGTATCTTCATACCTCACCGCCCCCCCCCCCCCCAATTAAGACATTTCTTCATCCTTCTTTCACCCACCCATCCACTCTCACCCCACCCCCCACCCCCGCATGTACGGTACTAGTTCTTCTCATACACACGATTTTTCACCCCTCACTGTTTTAACACACAAACACACACACACATCCACGCGCGCGCACACACACACACACACACACACACACACACACACACACACACACACACACACACACACACACACACACACACCTCTGCCCCTCCCCCCTTCCGCATTTGCATCGCTGGGATGGAGACTTATTCTGTATGCGAGGCCTGGCCGTTTCTAACTCTCCTTTTGTGAGGTGTGTTTAGTATGGGACTAACCAGGCCTCGAGCATCCTCCTGTTACACGTCGGAGTTGACGGAGTGGAAGATGCAGGAAGCGGAAAACTGTGCCGCAGATATAAGGCAAGCAATGTGTCCTTGTTGAATGCGGCTATTTGTGTGGTGGTAAATGACAGCGACATCTTGCATGGCCATGTGTGCAGTGGACATCAAACTTGTCGAGGTAACCATTCTCTCCAGTCATCCGCAGTAGACAAATAGCCATGTTGTGTTGCTGTTTTCGTTATTGTGTGTACACCACACCGTCTGTCAGTCTGTCTGATTGATACTTAGTGCCTGGGTCTCCGTGTCCGTGTGTGTGCGTGTATGTGTGTGTGTGTGCGTGTGTGCATGTGTGCGTGTGTGTGTGTGTGTGTGCGTGTGTGCATGTGTGCGTGTGTGTATGTGCGTGTGTGCATGTGTACATACGTGTGTATGTGTGTGCATGAATGTGTACGTGTGTGTGTGTATGTGTGTGTGTGTGTTCCTGTTTCGCTGCTGCTTGCCTTTCTCTCTCTCCTCTCTCTCTCTCCACCCCTCCCTCGCTACACAAATCACGGTCACTACAGCATCATTACAAAGGCGTTCAGCGCCAGCTGACCAAACGGACAGCAGCAGAGACGCCTCAATCAGGAGGACAGGCCCCATTACTGCCTTTCCATCACCGCCATTAATCACGCTGCCAGTCCCGCTTCCTCGGTCCAGGCTTGGTCAGGCCTGCTCCAATCACAGCAAATGGCTGGTCGGCACTCATCACCGTCTCCATTCACCGTCCTGATGAGGCGACAAAGAAGGAGAGCGAGACTGAGGGACTGCCTTACTCTCAGCTCTCTCCATTAGCCACGCGCTAGCACACGTTTAGTTGTCTTTCATCTGCCTTCAAGTCGTGCTTGCCTCTCCTCCTTTTCGACATTACATTCACAGTAACCCAAAGGAAGTCGTGGCAATACCAGCTGTCGGCATTTCACACACACACACACACGCGCGCGCGCGCACGCACGCACGCACACACACGCACGCACGCACACACACACACACCAACACAAGCGCACGCACACACACACACACACACACACACACACTCACCAACACACGCGCACACACACACACACACACACACACACACACACACACATACACACACATACAAACAAACCTACACTCATACACACTTTCAGTAGGTGTTAACATGAACTAACCACATACGGATCTCATTAAGCAATTATTGCTCTCAAGCGCTCATATTTCACATATCAACACAAAGAAGGACGACTCAAATATGCGGTAGCGGGTGCGCGCGCACGTGTGTGTGTTTGTGTGTGCGCGCGCGCGTGTGTGTATGTGTTCGGGACGAGAGAGAGAGAGAGAGAGAGAGAGGAGAGAGAGAGAGAGAGAGAGAGAGAGAGAGAGAGAGAGAGAGAACGAACGAACGAAAACTTTATTTGTTTAGGCCACCGGCCCATTACAAATTAGTTCGAGAAAAAAGGATGTAAATTTATGTACATGAACAGGATCAAGACTGGCACCCAGTCTTGCGACTTAAACGCGCACGAATGTAGAGGCTGATCGCGTTATTCTCGAGACAGAACAGTCGGTTACTTTCTTCGCACCCGTGCAGCTTGCTCGTGCTGGTTCTGCTTTGTTGATGACCTGCTGCGAGTCTGAGTCTTCGTGCCGCCCGTGTCGCCCGAGATGTTGCCGGGTTTGTTGTGTCTGGCGGCGGCTGGGTGACGGTTGATCTGTGACGGGGCTGGAGTGGATGGATTCTCAGCTGCTGGTGAATCCAGCGTCTGACGACTTGTGCACGATCGCTCCCAGGTGACATCTGTAACTAGTGGATCAGGTGAAGTTCCATCGGCGACCGGCAGAGTTCCGTCTGGATCCACCACTGGTTTGGAGGCCCCAAAAGTTGCCACGTGACTTCCGTCATTCTCGCCGGATTCGTCCACTTCCTGTCCATCTTTCCATCTAGAAAGCATGGTGACCAAGCGTGCCTCCAACCTCTGCAACCACTCCCTGTCCTCCCCAGATCGCTGATCCCTACTAGGGCTAACTGTGCGGGTGGACGGAGCGTCTGCCTGCACATCAACACTGACACCGTTTTCAGGCACACTAACTCCATCATCCGAAGTTCTTGTAGTGCAGCTTGTGGGGGCAAAGGTCAAGGTCGCCGAAGGCAGAGGGCACGATGACGTAGAGGCTCGTGAAGTCCGTGCAGCATCAGTGGCAATTTCAAAATTGACATTCGTGGTCATATCAACGTTACTTTCAACATTGGGATGAAAAGTCTGCTCACCCACGGCACGGTGTCGTTGTGCACGCCGCTGGTCGCGTCGGAGCTGAGAGAGAGAGAGAGAGAGAGAGAGAGAGAGAGAGAGAGAGAGAGAGAGAGAGAGAGAGAGAGAGAGAGACTTTTGACTTTTGAAACTTTATTGTAAGGCCGACGGCCCGTCACAACATTTTACATTCGCATCATTCGTTGAAGGTTCTTCATTACAGCAAAAGTACTTCAATCGGTAAACAACAATTTTGTCGTACAATATACAATGAAAACAGCATTGTAATTTTCCCCCGGATCATTTACAACATAATGGTAGATGACGTACTCAATGCTCTTGGGTCAGTTGCTTTGTTTATTCTTTACAATGGTAACTAATTAAAGAGAGAGAGAGAGAGAGAGAGAGAGAGAGAGAGAGAGAGAGAGAAAGGAAGAGGGAAAGTATTGGACATGTTTATCTAGTCATGTCTTTGTTCATTTTAGTCCGTTTTCATGCTTATCTTTTAATGACCTGTAAGATAAATGTTATGGTACTTTGTGTATGCGTGTGTGTGTGTGTGTGTGTGTGTGTGTGTGTGTGTGTGTGTGTGTGTGTGTGTGTGTGTGTGTGTGTGTGTGTGTGTGTGTGTGTGTGTGTCTGTGTGTGTCTGTGTGTGTACATAGCTGGACGTAACCTTGTATATCAACTCTGTACATAATTAAGTTGTACGTACATGTAAAGCACTGTGAGCTTCAATATGTTTATAATAGTGCTTTTGAAATGATTTTCTTTTTTTAATCTAGGGAACCCAATACGTAAGTACAAATACTGATTCAGGCACGTCTGAACACAGTAGAAGTTGCTAATAATACCCTGCTTGGATGAAAAGCTGTGACCCCTTTATATCGATTCAGTGGCAGATTAATAATGTACATTCGATCACTGTTACCGCAAAACGACAATCCCTAGTGCTTCTGCACTAACTTCTCAATTCCCACATCTATCACTCTCTCACCCAGTCCCCATAAACAAATCTCATCTTTCCCACCAATCCCTTCCCCCCTCTCCCTCCTTATCCATCACATCACACATGACCTCATTAATCTCTATCTCATTCAGAGCGTGAGTGACTCAGATTGCAATGTTTTACGCTGGGGGAGCACGAGTGACGGGGAGGCGAGTCATGGGGTGTAATGGAAGCCAGACACTCTCCCTGTCCACAAGAGAAAAACGGCCAAATGCCAGCCCTTGCAGAGCTCCGTCACAACTGATTCACGTCTGGTCGGAAACGGGGGCGAAAAATAAAGTCAGAAACTGGGGTGAAAAATATAAGTAGAGGAAGTGCGAAAGGAAGTCTGGGGAAAACGCGATGAAAGCGAGCGCGCAAGTGGCGTAAACCTCGACGTTCTGCTTGACGTTATCGGTCTTCTCGACCACCATGTCATTGGCCATGGGTGAAAGGTCGACAAGTCAACGGGAAAGAAGGGTTGAGAGGGCGTAAGTGAGGGAGGGAGGGAGGGAGGGAGGGAGAGAGAGAGAGAGAGAGAGAGAGAGAGAGAGAGAGAGAGAGAGAGAGAGAGAGAGAGAGAGAGAGAGAGAGAGAGAGAGAGAGAGAGAGAGAACGAACGGTTTGTTGGGTAGGCCTTCGGCCTTTTTCAAAGCTAAGCAAGCAATACACATTATGCATATGGAGATACATCAGGTGGAACATTTGTGCCGGCATCGCATCAAATACGCATGTCTACCTATTCATCCAAATAGAAAGCGTTACATGCTGGTGAATTTACAGCCAAATCTCTTCGATTGAAGGCTTTGTATAAATAAACACTTGTTGCTCTAGTTATAGTGTCGTTTTCATTGCTTAAAAGGGTTTTCATTGGATTTTCAATAGGTGGCACAAGATGCAACAACAGGTATCGTTCTCTCAGGTCCTGCAGAGCAGATCTTTTTCTCTACATAATGGACACAGCAATTCAAACGATTGCTTCATATATCTTCGTAAATTGGTGTAAAAATCGGTGATGCCCATTCTAGAGCGGACGAATATATCTCTGAAAACGAGAGAGAAAGAGAGAGAGAGAGGGAGAGAGAGAGAGAGAGAGAGAGAGAGAGAGAGAGAGAGAAAGAGAGAGAGAGAGAAAGAGAGCGAGAGAGACAGAGACATAGACAGAGACAGTCACAGACACAGACACAGACAGAGAGAGAGAGAGAGAGAGAGAGAGACAGACAGACAGACAGACAGACAGACAGACAGACAGACAGACAGACAGAGAGAGAGAGAGAGACAGACAGACAGACAGACAGACAGACAGACAGAGAGAGAGAGAGAGACAGACAGACAGACAGACAGACAGACAGACAGACAGACAGACAGACAGACAGAGAGAGAGAGACAGAGAGAGAGAGAGAGAGAGAGAGAGAGAGAGATTTGTCTCATCATTTGACTATCTCTGGCATAGCATGAAGTCAACAGATGTTTAATTCCTCAAATCTAAGCCTTTTACACTATCTGTGGTTATATTTCTATGAACATAAATAAGAAAAAATATCACACACACACACACACACACACACACACACACACGTTCACGCACATGCACGAATGCTTGCTTGCGCACAGGTTATCACACAAGTCATTCTATCTCTCATATCAAAAGTTGTCAACATGCTTTCCACACGCACACATGTAAAGGCTCCATCATTTTAAAATGAGAGCACTACTGCCCCTTACAAGAATAACAGAGCTGCAAGCTTGTATGCCTGTCCTCATGCCATGGATCCCTACCACGCTGCAGCAAGGGCAGTAACTCTATCCTTCACTTCCTGTCGTGAAACCCGACCCACAGACGGGACTGCCACTAATGGAATTAAATCTGGTAATGAGGACCTCATGGTGCGTTCGGAATGAGCCAGTAATGAATGATGGAGCCTTCAAACTTTCTATTAAGGCCAGGTTCAACCTCAGAATGGAAGTACCCTTTCTAGACCTTGGAGAAGTGAGAAATTTGGATATGTGGAAGATGTTCATGTCAGATAATGATTATTAAGATTTGGAGGATTCAGGTCAAGGTCATTCTGACAAAAATGGCTGCCATGTCTAAAAATAGTAACTCTTTCACTGGTGATAATCTCAGAACTGATAATAGATAGAATTCTGCAATTTTAACCACATATAGTATGACTATAGAGCTGAATTGTGAACTAAAAGCTAAGGTTTATACAATATACCTTAATATTCATGATTTTTTAATGATTTTGTGTAAAATTTCAGCTTCCGTAACACCCAAAGTGAAAGCAATTTTTGCATTTTCTCACTGATAAATTGACCTATAAACTCAATTGTAGATCAGATTAAAATTATGTATTTGCTAAAGAAGTCTACCAAGTTTCAAGGTGATTGCTTTAGTAGTTTTTGAGAATATACAAAGTAAAGTTGAGTCCTGAACTGAAAAAACCGAAACAGAGAAAATTTGATTTAAAGTCTTTATTGATCAATATCTACCTAATGCAAAGAGTGAAAAGCATGGTATTGCTACATATTCATTTTCCACCTACCTAGAAGAAGTACACAACATTTCAACATGATAACTCAAGTAGTTTTCTTGTAGGACTGTACATTGTTCAGTGATTTGGCCCTCTCACCGAAAACATGAATTACATGAAACTGGAAAACCTCCATCAAATTCTCTTTACATGAAGATTGCTAGATTCAGTGTCCCCCAGGCTGGTAGTCATCATCACCCTTCTGTGTGGCACCCTGAGAGAGTCTTTTGGACCTTCTCATTGCTTTTGCTTTTGAAGTGCTTTCTTGGAGAGATGACTTCACCCTTGTGGCATCTAGTGCCCGAAAGCCAGCCTCTACATACCCCCCACATTGCAGTTTCAGAGACCTGAAAACTGGCAGCCTCCCTACCTCTCCCTCATTGAAAACAATGACAGCATCATAGGCAGCCAGTTCCAGCCTTTTTCTTTCTACAAAGATAGTCTTGGGACATTTAGCCCAGACCAGGCTGTGGAGGGTTTCATTGGGATTCTGTGTGCCACCATGGGCACAGGCTTCTAACAGTGTTTTGTCTGTGAGGGCAGTGAATACTGGCTCTATCTTCTCTAGTACAAACATGGGGAAGGCATTTTTGTTTGCCTTTTCATCATTTCCCTGTTTGGATGGACACCAGTTTCCGCAATCACTGTGATCTTTCTTCCTATGTTTCCACACAGCCCACACTGCACTGCTCATCCCCTCAACATTTCCTGGATTTGCCCTTATTGCTGCACCATAATGGCCTTGAATCTGTCTGATAGCTTTCTGTGTCAACCCTGCTTTCCCCCCAATCCCCTTGTACTTCTTTCCCTTTTCTTCAAACTCTTGATTTTTGCATTCTTTCACCTTATCCATCAACCGCTTCCCCATCCTTTTTTGCACGTGGCCACAACATTCCAATTTTCTGATTTCCTTCCCTTCATAGATAGGTGGATCTGCAGTGTGCACTGTGTGGAAACTCTTGGAGTCCCCATCCCCAAGGTAGCCTGTGTATTTGAGACCATACTGCTGTTCTGATCTTCTAAAAATCTCCAACATACCTGCTGGTTCCATGCTCCCCGAAGACCCTTTGTGATTCTTCATGCATTTTTCTGCATGTGTTTGTTGCCAATCCTTGAACTCTCTTTCTCCCAATCTCTTTTTGGACTTGGCACAAGCATCACAGTAATTGCTGGAAACATGGATATCCAGAACTTTTGCAGGACCTTTGGGATTCACAGAAAGTACAGTTGATATACCATTCTTGCTGACAAAGCCCCGTCTCTGCCAAGTGCCATCACAAGACACAGTGGCTTCATCACCAGGCAGAGCACTAGACAGTTCTTGTGCTGCTAATTTCATTGTGTTCTTTGCCACTTCCTTTGTGGCAGCAGCAATCTTGTCTCTCTGCTTTGCAAATGTCTGAGCACTAACTGGTGGAGGCATGTTCATATTTTGGAGGAACCTCTTCCCCTTCCGATAGTGACATCCAATGCTGAATGTTGCAGCTGCAAAGCGAAGATTAGTGTCCTCAGCACTGGACTTCAGAACAGACACATTTTCACAAATGTCACATGTGAAAGTCACCGTGGTGGAAACCCCCTGTCTTGTTTCAGAAACAGTGCATGCAGTGTTCTTGCATTCTTTACATGGGAGATCTTTGATGAAATCTACTAGTAAAGTAATATCCATCAGTCTATATCCATACAGTTCATCTCCAGGAGGCCTACCCACTGCGGATGTAGAGGCTGCTTCACCAAGTTTCTGGGATGAAGCAGTTTGTGGCACATCTTCAGTTTCAGCAGTCTTCCTCTTTATCAAGGGCCCAGTGAATCGGTTTCCATGAAATTTTCTTTTTCCATTTCTGCTCATGTTGATGCGGCATCGACCTGAAAACAATTACATACAATATGTAGTTTCAGAGCCAGTCCAACTATTTGAAGTCATTTCATCACTACTGTTCATTGAATACAAAGATTTCTCAAACAAGCAATGCGAGATGTACAGCAAAGAGCTGAATACTCTCTCAAGTCTCTGCACATTCATCTTCGGCAAATGTAAACAAATCAACTTGCTCGTTGAGATCGGCTCTGTGGCCGCTGAAAGTGATCTCGATCTGTTGATTTACATCAATCTGACACAAGAAATCAGTAATACACTATACATTTTCAAGTTTACGGGAACATACCTTCATATATGCTTGTTTTCCGTCGAAAAATCAGCAGTAGTGAGTCGAAATAACGATCGCAGGGAAGCGAGGCGTGTTGGAGGCGGAAATTCAAACAGCTCGAGCCTCACTCTAAGCTGCGCTCCGATTGGCTGGTTCCTTCCCTCTCCCATATGGTCCATAGTTAAGCGAACCAATCAGATTGAAGGTTTTGAATGCATAGAGTGATAACAGTTCTTACAAAAAGGATCCAAAATGCTGCGAAATAGTGAAAAAATTATTGAAATCGGTCGATTAGTTTTTGAGATACAAGCATTTTAAATTATGAATATTTAATGAAGTATTTATTTTGAAACTCCTCTTGCATAAATTGAGTATTTAAACGTATTTAGAGACAGATTTGGTAAATGAAACTCGCTGACATCGTTTATGAATACACAGAGCTTGTGACGAACTAAAAAAGAGATTTTGGTGTATTTTGATGAAAGTTCATGTTTTTGATGGTTGAACCTGGCCTTAACTGCGACACAATCATCTGTTTTAATTATTACATCGAACGCTTGGACATATAAATTATTTCCATTTGATCTAAATTAATCATTAGATTCTCGTCGCGATTGCATCTGCTTCAAACGTATGTGATCATAGTTTCCAGAAAGCGGGGGAACCCTCTGGAACAGTCATTGATCGTTGGAATTGCAGTGCCATATGACCCAAAACTGGAACATAACGAACTCTTGTTGGTGTATTATTTTTGCGTGACCAATACGTCATCAGCATTTGTGAGAAAATGAGAGCTGCCTAGCATTTTTAAAGGCGTTGCGAGATATCACTATGCATAGGGCAAACCATTCACACGACGCATGAATGAGCCACAGCGAACGCTTCGGGGAAGTTGACCCCATTTTTACAAGTCGACGTGAGGTGACGGGCAATCAAAACTGTCATCAAAACCTTATAACTCTCCGGACATTCCTGTAATCCAGCAGTAGATGTACGCGCCGAGTACTTAATTTCCGGCAAGTCGGAGTCCCTTCCTGTCACGTGGTCTAGGAAGTTCTGACTCGGTTGTCGACTCCTCTCAAATACCCAACCTTCCTCTGTCGCCATGCTACCCCCCCTCCACTCCTCCTCTTCCTCTCCCACCCCCCTCCCCACCCCCCTTTCATTCCCCACCCCGCCGCACCCCCTCCTCCCTTCTTTCCGCATCCCCATTCCACACCCTGTGCAAGGGCTTCAATGCATTCCCCAGCCTCCACGCACCCAAGCAACCACTTTTCCCACAACCTCTTCTCATCCTGCTGGTCTGCTCTGAAATAAAATCCCCACCATTCCTCTCAGTCCCCTCCCTTCCCTCCAGCGTTTCCCCACTTCAACCTCCTCTGTACGTGTTGAAGGTCCCACTCCCCACCCCCAACCAGCGGGTAACCCCCCCTTCTCCTTCACCCCCATCCAATTGACCCACCCCACCCCACCACCACCCCCATCAATATGCAGGAGGGAGGAGACCCCTAGCAGTGCCAGCCTATGGGAGACATTCCAGGCTTGATGACCTTTAACCTGCAAAGACCCACGGCTGCTGTCCTACACCCGAGACAGCTGCACCCGTCTCCAGTGTCACCTCCAGCCTCCCTCCCACATCCCTCCCCCTCATCCCTTCTGACCCACCTCTCACGCTGGCCTTCAGGGCATCAGCCCCAGCAGCCTTGAGAAAGAGATATCTTTCTTGAAAAGTCAAGGAACTCTCTCTCTCTCTCTCTCTCTCTCTCTTCTCTCTCTCTCTCTCTCTCTCTCTCTCTCTCTCTCTCTCTCTCTCTCTCTCTCTCTCTCTCCCTTGATGATTTACAAAAATGGTGTACATCAAATAGAATGGTCATAAAGCCATCAAAAACCAAGTGCATGAACCAACTACAAGACAAAAACGTCAACGACAACCCCTAACCATCAACCTTATGTTAGAAAATGAAATTATTGAGCAAGTTTCTGAACACAGAGTGCTAGGCATAATTGTTGATGAACAACTAACTTGGGAACAACATGTCAATTCCTTATGCAAAACTTGCTAAGAACATTTTCCTGCTCTCCAAACTGAGGCATTTTGTCACCACCGATGCATGCACAATGTTTTTTCACGCACACATAAATTCCCATACTAATTTTGCATCTGTTGTATGGGATGGCTCTATGGCAGTGCACTTGAACAAGATTAAATCACTGTACAGACGAGCTGCCAAGCTTATCATTTCCGACTCAACATTGTCTACGGATGAAAAGATTAAAAATCTTGGCTTACTACCCTTACAAAAACACCTCGTCCTCAATAAATGCATCCTTATGCACAAAATTGCTCATTCGCAAGCACCGAAGTATCTTACTGATCTCTTCATTCGTCCCCAAACAAGCCATTCACTATCTCGCAACACTTTCATTCTACCACAACCTAGAGTAGACATTTTCAAAGGCAGTATTACATATTCAGGTGTTATGATATGGAATACACACCCATTGCACCTAAGGAAGAATACTTTCATGAAGTCTTTTAAAGCATCCATACGTGTTTATCTATTCAGATGATCTCACTGCTGTCGCCTGTACATATGACACGCATTGCTTGAACTTCAAGACTCACTGAGCTGATAGTTGTCAAAGGCGATCTACTAAAATATTTGTCGTTGTTGATCATATTCTTCATATACCTTACCAATTGTTGTACATGTATACATTAGCTACTATGTATTTTGTGTCTTAATTATCCATGTTTTCATTTTTTATGAGCAAGGACAAATTGTAAGATATGCAGAAATGCCTAAAATTTCATCCTTGATAAATAAAGAATCAATCAATCAATATATCTCTCTCTCATTTTTTCTCTCTCTATCGTGTACTGAAATACCTTTTCAATCATGCTTTCTGACCACCACCCCAAAAAAGTTAATACCATCCTCCAACACATTGCATCGCGTCTTGAGTCCCACTTAATCTTTACTTCCCCTTTTCTTTCGAGAGATGATGCTCAACCCCCTTAATACTCCCTCTCCTCGAAGGGTACAGAGGATGGGGGTGGGTTGGGGTGGAAGGGTGGGATACGACCGGATCAATCAAACAAATCTCGCGACATCTTATGAGGAATAAAGGCAGTGATCTATATCCCTTCAATCAGTCTCCTGATGTTTGATTAACATACAGAAGTTCCCGTCTCTCTCCATACAACGCATCTTAGGGTCTATTACGATCCCATAGCCTGGACCCCATCCCCCTGCTATGGGTCTCCATTTCTCTGTTTCCTGCCATTCTGTACTCACCCTCGGTCCTTACCACCTCCCCCTTCCCCACCCCCCACCCCCTTTTTCCCATAAAAGTAGTATTGCCTTTAAACCACCGCACCATCCCGCCTGACGTGTCCTGATTCCACATTCAGCATTTACTAATCCATCCTACCATCACCAACCACCCTTTTCTCTCTCCCGCCACCCCCCCCCCCCCCTTCTCGCCACCACCTTCCCCTTCTCGCCACCCCCATCCCCTCCTCGCCACCACAACCCCCTTCTCGCCACCCCCATTCCCTCCTCGCCACCACCACCCCCTTCTCGCCACCACCACCCCCTTCTCGCCACCACCACCCCCTTTTTGCCACCACCACACCCTTCTCGAAACCACCACCCCCTTCCCGCCACCACCAACCCCTCCTCGCCACCACAACCCCATTCTCGCCACCCCCACCCCCTCCTCGCCACCACCACCCCCTTCTCGCCACCACCACCCCCTCCTCGCCACCACCACACCCTCCTCGCCACCACCACCCCCTCCTCGCCACCTCCACCCCCTTCTCGCCACCCCCACCCCACCCACTTCTGAAAGCATAAAACAGCCACTCCCACTGTGCAGCCCAGGGGTTGCAGACAGACTCCCATTTCACTCCTGCCTGGAGCCTGGGGAGTAAATAACTCTGCCAATTACACGCGTTTCCGGTTCACAGCGAGCAGCTGCGAAAAAAACTGAAACGTCAAAAATTTGCCACAGCGGGATTCCCGAGTCCAGGATCGCAAGCATGACGAAATCTTTCATTTTACGGGCTAGAGAAAAAGAGTTTCCTTTTATTAATAATAAACTCAATAACCTATGTAGTATGTTTAGTGCAACACGACAAACTCCACACAGGAAATAAACCAAATCAAAGGGCATGCCGTTCCTCAACAGACGGCTTCAGAATATAAAACAACATGAAATCGAAAGGGGTCATTTTCGAAATACTTGTTGTTGCTTTGTTGTTGTTGTTACCATTGTTGTTGCCATCATTATTGTTGCCGTTATCTTCGTCGTCGCTGTTGTTATTAGTAGCAGTGATGGTAGTAGTGGTGATGGTGGCGATGTTTTTCGGTTCTGTTAAAGTTTTCTTTGTTGTCGAAGTGCAACCCGTGGTTAAAAGAAGTTGTGTCGGAAAGGGTGCCTCATGTGAAAGACCCGACGGTGATAGGGTGGAGAAGGGGATGGAGGGAAGGAGATGACTGAGAAGGAGAGGTAGGGAAAGGTGTAGCATTTGAGATGATTGACAATGTTCCGTGTATATGTGACAGCTCCAACACACATACACATGCGTGCGCGCGCGCGCACGCACGCACACACACACACACACATACACACACACACGCACGCACACACGCACACACACACACACACAAAGGTCGCCATTATCACAACGCATTCTCTCATACACACCTACGTTCTTCAAATATTCCATCTCTCAGTCATTCCGGGATTCCCCTTCCTTAGCGTCCTAATCGTCCCAAGCAATGAATCTTTAAAGGACAGCATTACACCATTCGTCCCTGGAGTCAAGAGAGCCAATGAATACTGAATAGGAACTACCAGCCTCGATATCCTTCGCGTGCTCTAGATATCATCCAGGTCGCACTCACAAACAAGACGTCCAAGAGACAGACGAAATCCATGCGCGAATGCAGCGTGTCTACAGCCGTGAAATTCACACTCAAGACAAACGAAAAGCCCTCTCCAAACAATTCTACGTTAACGGTGAAAAAAGCGAGTGCAACCAGATGTGTTGTCATTTCTTACCCAACAATGGATGATCTATTGTGATTTTATAAAGAATGGGGGGGAAGACTGGGGGAGGGGGGAGAGAGAGAGAGAGAGAGAGAGAGAGAGAGAGAGAGAGAGAGAGAGAGAGAGAGAGAGAGAGAGAGAGAGAGAGAGAGGAGGAGGAGGAGGAGGAGGAGGAGGAGGAGGAGGAGGAGGAGGAGGAGGAGGAGGAGGAGGAGGAAGTAGAATGAACTGGAAAAGAAGGGGAGAGGAAATGGAATGTGCTGTGGGGAAAAGAATGTTCGGATTCGCGTAGTCAGGCAAGAGTTCGTTAACAAAACCAACCGACCAACCAACCAACAAACAAATAAACAAAACCCAAAGAGTACACTGTGGAAGTCTAAATGTTTGAAAGAAATACAACCTTTGCTGGATCACATAATTAGTTCATTCCAACATATTCAGGCCAATAGGCCTTATTTGACTGTACAAGGAGGCCAATAAAACTGGGCAGCTCCAGTTTCCCTGTGTCCTGCTGGGACTGGCGGTGGGCCTATAGCCCCGTTTCCAACAGGCATCTGCAAGCATTTAGTGGCCCTACCCCAGCTGTGCTTATTGTACCCTTACATATAATGATGGAGGCCTAAATGGATTCAGGTCATCCAACATGACCTCGTTGCTTTTCCTTTCCTTCCTTCATTTTATATTTACCCCTTGTTTCTAATTTTTTGGTCTTGCATAGAGAGGTTTCTGTTGTACATAACCATTTACCTGATGCCAATGAAATGTAACCTTCATTTCCATGCTTTCCTTGAATAAAGTATAATGTTATGTTGTGTTGTGTTGTGTTGTGTTGTGTTGTGTTGTGTCAATTCCTTATTTCTTCTTCACCTCCCTCCATTCGGTACCTCTTTGCAACTGTTTCCCGTGGCCATAATACAGTAGTGTAGGATGCTGCGTTTCCATGGTAAGGGACAAAAAAAAGTTGTGGTTACGGTAACCCGAGCAACTCTTTTTTCTGCCGACCCAAAACTTTTTCCTGTTATTTAAAAAAAGACGGTTAACAACGTACTGCGTGCTGTCCCATCTTCCCTGCCCTATTAGCACTCAGGAAATGCACAATGCAAATTTACATTTTAAAAAGCATTTTCAGTGAAAGAAAGTTGCTTCATACTCAATTTGACCTTCTAAAAATTAAAAAATCCATAATGAAGAAGAAGACAACATATATCAGGCCGACCTACCGACCCTTTCCCATGTCATCAACCACAACTTTTTGTTCATTTTTGGCCCTAGAGAAGGATACAACATTGATTTTAAAAAGATCGAGCAGTTGATAGAGTAAATTCTTCGTTTGTCTTAAATGTTTATACTGTTGAGGTCTGCACACACACACTCACACACACACACACACACACACACACACACACACACACACACACACACACACACACACACACACACACACACACACACTTTTTCCAGTTCTCTGTGGGTACTTAAAGTCTTGTAGAAAACACGCGTGCGTACAGATTCTCTCTCTCTCTCTCTCTCTCTCTCTCTCTCTCTCTCTCTCTCTCATTCATTCATTCATTAGTGAAATCGCCATGCGACTGGCTGTCTTACGGTGAATGATTGCAAACGACACAACAGCAAATGTGTAAATCTAAGTTATACGTTTGACCCTGTACAAGGATGGCGATGGATACCACGCCGGTTTCTGGGGCAAAGTCCGACTCAGTGAGCTGGGCATCGCGAAGACAAATCGGCAGTGAGCAATTTCAAAGAGAGACTGGTTGACGGACACGTCCGACACCAAAGACACGGCTTCCATCAAGCCTTTACGACCTCCCTTCCTCTCTTCCTGAGTGTAGAGGGCACGGCAGCTGTCTGTCTGGCATGACAAGCCCCTCCATCATGACTGTTCCAGATGACGACCCCATGTCTCCCAGAATTGACCGCTGGTTACTCGGCGACCAGCAATGGCCGTCGCTGTCACTGCTGCCCTGTCTTAACTGGCCTTCTCCCATTTTCCGAGCCCTCTTCTCTTCCGCTGTCCCTCGTCCCCCTCTGCCCGTCCGTCTCCTTCCCCAACAACCCCACCACCACACACCCACCCCCTACCCGACGCATCTCCAAGTCGTCTGCTGCAGACAAGAGTCCATGGAGGCCTATTTACCTTGAGGCCATACTTGCGCTCTGCAACTTCGAGAGATGTCACTCGTTCATCACAGTCATACCAGCCTGACCACTGAACTATGACCTGATTCATAATAAGGACGTTAACAGCGGGAGCGAATAGATGACCCTCGATATGAAATTAGATGCCATCCATCTACGTCTGGCTCCTCTTGTATGCGAATTATTCATAAGCGTTCAGCTATAAACGCACAAAACTAACTGCCTTATTTTAACCTGATACATTACTCCTGCTGAAATGCATGTAAAAATGAAGTCTCAAAAGGCAAGCTAAACCAAGAACAACACTCTACTGAAGGCGCCTTTCAATGCATTTAAAGTGTTCTAATGTCTTTGTCGTCGTTATCGTTACCGCTGTTGATGACGAAGATCACATCGATGACATCGTTTGTCATTATTTTCACGCGACCAAAATTGTTGAGTCCGACATCACAGCTCTGTGAAAACTGCAATGAGCATCGCAATATACTGTATGTTATCTTTCCACGAACAAAGACTGTCCAATGCCAACTAGGAAGACTCTTATTATTCGCTAAGTTTACTCATTCATGGCGTCAATGGACATGATTTACACACACTTACGCCTGGTCCCTAGCCTGAGATAGGGGAAGTCGACAAAAACATGGACAGTCAGGCTATTTAGATGTGTACAGACAAAAGACATCCCTGCCTCCTCCCTTCACTACACCATGAGCACCAGTCTCATACAGGGTGACACAAAAAAGTATCATCACCAAAATTCGAATAACTTTTGAAATTGTACTCAGATCAACACAAAACTTTGGTGACATTAGATCAAGTCTATGTAGCAGACATCCCTAAAGTTTCACATCTGTACTTCAAAAACTCTCTGTGTCACTGGCGATCCAATATGTGCTCCAATTGTGCTCCCTGGCGCTGCGAACACACTTGGATCCGTTGTGCAAAGTTCGCCTCTCGTACTCCTCCCTTGGGATCGCTCTTATGGCTGCTGTGGTTGCTGCCTTCAGGTCTGGGATGGTCTGGGGGTTGTTTACATACACCCTGTCCTTTAGGTATCTCCACAGATAAAAATCTGGGGGGTTCAAGTCCGGTGAATGCGGCGACCACTCTGGGTCACATCTGCGGCTGATCAGTTGGTCAGGGAAACACTGCCATAGCAGGTGTAAGCTTTTGTTTAATCTGTATTCTGTAAGGATACAAGTGGAGTTCTGAGATCAAAATTCTCCTCACGGACTCCCGGTTGATTCCAAGATCTTGACTTCGACGACGCACAGACTTGTTTGGGCTGCGGGCAACAGAGTCTCTGACTGCAGCAACGTTGGGTGGTGTCCTTGATGATTTTGGTCATCCAGAGTATGATTGTCAGTTAGTGTCTTTACCATTTAAGTTTAGCACAGTCCCATGGGTTCTGAACTTGTTGACCCAACTGTAGATCGCCCTGTGGAGAGGAAATTCCCGACATCCGAACCGTTGTCTGAATTGCAGCTGAGCTGCATGAATAGACTTCAGCCGAAAATATGCCTCGACTATAAATGTCTTTTGCTCAGTGGTCCAAGGCATCTCGAAGTTCCACTTTGGTACACTCACAGAGCAAGGCTTCTTCTTGATGAATCTAAAACAATTTTAAGAATTGATTGAATATTTCAAAAGTTATTCAAGTTTAGGTGATGATACTGTTTTGTGTCACCCTGTACCAGGACATACACACATACACAGCCTGCTTCCCCAACCCGCCCTACCCTTCCTCATCTACCTTTTCGTCCTAGCTCCGGCGTTCAACTCTACCTTTTCATGCTGAAACGTTAACCCTTGCCAACAGCCGACCCAGTGTGGTAGTACATCCCTCCACAGTCCCAATACTCATTCCCCTATCCCTTATGTCTTCTTCGCCCAGATCCCATGCCTTACTTTCTTCCATGCAGTGTAGACGTCCTTGCATTTCCCTTCTCTAATCTCGTCTTGCTAGCGGACTCAAGAGCCAAGGCTGGAGGTGTGTTGTCTCCAAACACTCGTCTAACTAGGGAGCATCAGCCTGCGTTTTGATAGCACCCCACAGCTCCCAGTCTGTTTCTCTTGCCTTGGATCCTAGGTCGCCTCTGTTAGTCCCCAGTGGCGAGAGAGCAGTCGTTGTAGACGTGCTAATTCTCTCAGTTAATTGGTCTATGCCTGCTTTTTGCATCTGCCGAGGCCCTCCTAATTCAGCGCCCCGACGTGCTAGGCTGTTTGCCTCTTTGGAGCAGTTGGAGCCATCAAACCACAGTGTGTGGTCGGTGCAATCACAACGTCTGAACTTTGCCTCTCACCCCAAGAGCCTGACTGCTACGAGAGAATAAGCTGCTGTCTCCTGCATGTAAAAAAAGTCCCCGAGGTCGTTACGGAGGAAAAGTCTACAAGTCACCAGTTTGGTCGCACTGTTAAATATCTTGGCAATTAATCCTAATGGAGTGATTTGATCGCAGACTTCATTACTGCGAAAGAGCCCCTTCATTGTGGCTTTTCATAGGTTAGATTCTGATTCACGGAATTCCCAAACTTGTTATGGGCTCAGCAGTATCACATCTTGGTACTAGAAACATAATTTATAATGAGTGCAAGAGTATGTCTGGTAGCTGGAGCAACTTCATCGTCTGTCAACAAACTGAGGTCCTCTTTCTTACTGTTAAACCTTCACACAGGAAAAGCGACACTGAGATCAATAACGAACTGTTCCTTACCTACTCTGCGGGTAATATCCTTCTCTCAAACACAGCTGACCATGGCAAATATGTATCTTCACTTCAAAGACGACTGCTTCTACAGCCACGATCACCTACTGGAATTGGTTTGTAAGCATTGTAAGCAAGGCTTTCTGCCGTAAAGCCTCTACCAGCTGACTAAGACTTAAGACCTACTTCTGGAGGGGGACACACGCTCTCACACACCTTACGACCGGACTCCACTCACTGCAGGCAAGGACGGGACGGGGGCGGAACACTCGTATTTCCAGGCTATCAGTCTAGAGTAATCCCCACCCTCAGTCTGCCTTTCCCGTGACCAGACTGAATCACCCCCCGGGGGCACGGGAAATCCTCCACCCACACACTGACACACACACACACACACACACACACACACACAAACACACACACACACACACACACACTTGCAAAAACATCGTGGAATACGCTCTCTCTACCGCCCTCTCACCAGCTGTGTCCATTCACTCCACCAGGATGAATAATCGAACGAACTGTTTTCATTCCTGAAGAATTGCGTGGCTTTTAGATGAGGTGGGAGACCCAAGAAAATTTTTCCCACTTGAGTTATGTATACAAGCACAAAGACAAAAATATCCATGAATCCATGCATATACGATACTCGTACATCTCTATGTGTATTCAAAGTAAGCGTGCACTCATGTACCACACGCATTTATGTTGTGTGTAGAGAGACACTGATGGATAGACGGACACACTCACACACGCGCGCAAAGGCAGACACACCGACACAAACACCCTGATACACAAGCACGCACTAACACACACACACACACAGAGGCAGACGTACTGACAGACAGACAGACAGACAGACAGACAGACAGACAGACAGACAGACAGACAGACAGACAGACAGACAGACAGACAGACAGACAGACAGACAGACAAAGACAAAGATAAAGATAAAGACACAGACAGACAGACTGGCAGGCATACACACACCCAGACAGATACAGAGAGAGAGAGAGAGAGAGAGAGAGAGAGAGAGAGACATAGACACACACATGCAAGCAGGGAGGCAGGCAAGCAGGCAGGCAGGCAAGCAGGCAGGGAGGCAAGCAGGCAGGCAGGCAGGCAGGCAGGCAGGCAAGCAGGCAGGCAGGCAGGCAGGCAGGCAGGCAAGCAGACAGGCAGGCAGGCAGGCAGGCAGACCATTAGACAATCTCTACATCATTAATATCTCTATATAAAAAGACACGCTGATCTTTAGTTCACTCTAAGAGTGCTTCCGACTGTACCTCTCTCTTTGTCCTTACCATGCCACCGGGATCAACCCTGACCTTCAAGCTCTTCTCCCAGCAAAACCTTCTCAGTTTCCAAGACTGAGATCACCACTGTCCTTCATCAGGGACTGAGTCAGCTCAGACAGCCGAGACGAATCACCTTCAAGATGGAGTCGAAGGCCAAAGACGCCAGACACCCAATCTTCTCGAGACTTTACCCTGTTTTTTTACGAGCAACCACGCGATGCGACCTCTTACCGAATTGCAACTTATCTCTCCATCTGTAGAAGGTTTTTTTCTTTTCGGGTGGTATCCTTTTGGTATCCTTCTCCAGTGGTAAAAGCAGACAAATCAAGTATAACAATAAGCTCCATGCTGTTTACCAAGGTCCACTCAATCTTTCCTCCACCGAAACACCCAGGAGGTATTGTAATCAATCCTCACAAGCAAGTCTTTGAACCGAACGACGGATAAGAGCTAACTGGAATAGCGAAAACAATTATTATCATGAGATTTTCAGCTTTCCTAGTTCTGACGATGTTCGCTGAGGCACCGTTAGGGTAAGAATGACCAAGCATCGCAGGATTTATATTGAAAGACGATCGCTGTCATGGAGTTACCGAGATAGGACGTACTCGTGGGGGAGAAATCATTCATGTGTGTGTGCGTGCGCGCGTGTGCGTGCGTGCGTGTATGCGTGTGTGTGTGCGCGTGTGTGAGACAGAAATTGTGAGGGCGACGCCTCGAACTCAAAGATAATGTCGACGTTTTAAAAAATCGAGAACGCTCTCACTGAATCACGGGCACGTATCAGGCCTTAACCCCATGCTGAGCAAGAAGGTGATTTCATCAACAGTAAACAATCGCGGATTCGGATGTACATGTATCTTATCTCCTGCTGCTCGTATAACGGCCCCGCCAAGCCGTGCACTTGTAAACCTTGAGTTATCACGCCCGCACAATCGTGTAGAGACGTATGATTCACTCCTACACAATGACGTGCAGTGCTACAGGAAGGTAGCATTGTCTCCTACATCACGTCAACACGACATTCCCGCATAATCGAATCATTCAGGTGGTCGCTCCCATAACATCAGACGACCCATTCTTACATCCGTCTTGCACTGATTGTTTACAATAACTACGACTCGATTTAAACGCCCCAGAAAATACCACCTTTCCCAGTGAAGATCTGAATATTATACAATAAATTCTCCTTATTTCGTTTTGGGGATTATTTTTTCCCACTTTTCGTATCACATGCTATGCGGCCTCCATAATCCTAGCTGTTTCAGAAAAAGGGTTGATCAGGTGTACTGAAAGTAAAGAGACACGACTTCAGTTAATCCTAGAGCGACTGGTATATGATACCCTCTTATCGCACCTTGGATCACACGATAAGTATGAGTGGAGGCGCCAATTTTCAGTCTGTAATACATACAGCTAGTTCTCGCGACAAATACATACATGTACAGTACAACAATATTTCTCCACATGGCCGACTTCCAAGTTACTTTTTAGTCAGGCGTTTTCCATCTCGTCAAGTACGTGTACCCTGCTTCCTCTACTTACAGGTCTGTGCTTTTTCTACGTGCTTGAATTATCTAAGTCACGAGCTAGTGCTTCAATATAATCTGAGTGCAACCAGGCTAACTTCGAATGAAGACCACATACATGCACCTCGCTCAAGCGGCCGTCTCCTCGCACTGTTATATACTGTGCAAGAGATGCGCTAATCTTGCATACACACGCTCGTCACCAGCAAGTGTAGGCACTAGCTAATGCCTTCATTCACTTAATGAAGAAAACAAGAAAACAACAACATAAAACGCCACACGATTACTCCTACGCTCGCCTGTTTAGGTCAGGTAGAAGCGAGGTGCTTCGTGCAGCCTTGAAAATGGTGCACTTGGAAAGCTACGTCTGGGATTCGGGCTCTGTTTTGCTTCTACACATGTAGCTGCCCTTTCTGTCGAAGTGGACACCCACATCACGAGGTAGGCTGGCCTTGACAATTTTACCTCATGGACCAAGCCATGCATAATACAAAGCCACCGGACCATCACGCAGTACACCTCCTTCAGAACAGAAAGATACGTGTTCCTTCTACTAGTGCAAGCAATGACGTGGACGCCCACCTTTTGGACTTAAGCACTCGATGGTTTCCGTGCCGTGGCACAGTTCCCTTTCCCACAGGAAACCCAGTCCCAGGGCCGGCCAGCCCTGGGCCACTTGCCACATGACTTCACAAAAGCAAACACAACACGTGGAGACCATTGTAAGGAGGCCCTACCACGAAATGGCACAGGGAAACAAAAATGTATGGCTTCCATAGTGCCCCCAATCCAACCTGGCACAAGTACCCCGCCCCGCCCCAGACACCATTTGAGAGTTAGGTGTGACAAATCGTCTTAGGGAGAACCGAGCGCCAAAACGTGGACAGGACAAATAGAGAGAGCGGTCGGACGAGCTGGTGATTGATTTCCAACACGTTTCGGCAGCACAACACAGAGCTTCATTAGCAACACTACAAGGCCCAAGGTACAGTACGTGGCGAAGACAGGTGTAAGTGAAGTATATCGCCTTCACATATGACTGGGATCAAGACGTGTGATTGGATATCACACGTACTGTGACATCGATCCCTAAATGGAAGACAAGAATTGAGGTGAGGAGGGAAGATAAGCATTACAAGAATAGATACGATATTTTTTTAGAAGAGTAAAAATCCAACGTGAATATAAAAGTACACTTGTGTATGCATGTATGCAAGCGTAAGAACACACACACACTCTTACACACACACACACACTTACACACTCACACACACACTTACACACACACACTTACACACAAACACACTTACACAAACACACACACACGTACACTCACACACACACATATATACAAACACACAAACGCTTGGCACCACTGCAGGCAGAAAGGCTTCATAGAGGAGGAAATCACACATACAGACTAATCGCTGTAACACACATGAGACCAATCATCTCCTGCAGTACCATCGACTGCTTCATACCACGACCGTTTCCAACAGAACACCGTCAGTCATCAGGAATGCCAGGGTACATACCTGGTGGGCCATCTCGCTACCCGGAAGAGCCTATCACGTCCTCCCAGGCATGGCTAACAGCACTGACAACCATCAACGCTACCAAAGAATGGAGTTGCTCGTGCGAGACGGAGAATGCAAGGGGGTGTAGGCAAGGTTCAAAGTAAATCGATACATGGACTTCTCCTAATGGGCAGTATCCCACACGGCATGCAGTGCAGGTCATGGCTGGCTCCGTCCCAGCGAGTCAGATGTATCCGATATGGTAGCTATACTATAGATTTGAGACTATCATCATTAATCCAGTTCTGATACTTTCAACGATATCAACCATCTCAGAAGGCAGACTGTTTTCGAACAATCCCCACCATTAACTCAACCCAGGTGTTAAGTTCTATCTACATGGCTTCAATCACAACCAAATACACGGACGACACTTTCGGACAAGATTCCTCGCACTAGTCAATCACAAAAACATCCAGAAGGTTGCGGAGATCTGGAATTGTTTTGCCACGTATGGACAACCCTCCTGGTGTTTGAGGGTCCTCGCATGAGCAGCCAGGCCTGGCCCTAACAACATGACTCCCTATCCAGAGATCATGGTGCCTTTGATGTGGAGATGCTTGGAAAGGAAGCTCACTCAGGAATGCTAGGAAAACTGCCTCGGCACGAAAAACAGGCGTTTCTAAGACACGTGGAGAGCAGGGCTGAAGCACTGTGGAAACGCAGGGATGTTTCCGGGGAAAACTTTCTCGTCGTTCCCGCTCGAGGAGGTCCGTTCCCGCTCCACAAAGCAATCAAGCAGTGGAGGGGAAGAGTTCCATCCAAGCTTGCTAACAGGCAAGGCAGGGTCTCCCTGCAGGTTGCATGCATTCAGGCCTTGCCTAGGCAAAGTTCAACTATCAAGAGTCGAGGTCGGCATCAGCAAAAAGAGGCGCTGCCGTTGGCAGGATTCTCCGCATTGGGAGGGACTCCTGTCCAAGCTTTTCATGAGGAAGAACGTTGATGGCTTTGACCTGTCAGGACTAGATCGCCCACTGCGTGATGCAAAGTGGTTTTTCCTTGCTTACGCGTCCAGTTAATCACTTGGTGATTATTTTAAAACCTATTTTCATCCACTTTGTCAACACTGGTAAGGGTACACATCGCCATCTTGTTACGGGTCAACTTTTAAAAACAACCTTCTTCTTCCTTCAGGTGGCTCCACACAGAACCAACATTATGGTTAAACATTTCACGAAAACGATCTCCTCATCTGCTGCTTTTGAAGAGCTTCAGCGTCAGTGCCGTCTTCTCCCGAGCAACGGCCAAGTGGCTCGTCCCCTGCCCAGGCCAGCAGGAAGGCAGTGGGAGGTAAGAAAACAGTAACAGACCCGGGCGAGCAGAGCCAACTTCCATGGGCGACCCCCGGGCACGGTGAGCTGCGAGCCATCTGGCGTGCGGAGGGACGCGTGTTGAAGTAAACGTCAGGAAGACCACACAGGCTCTAGCGCTTTGTGTGTTCAGTGGCAAGAAACGCAAACTGCTTCACTCGACAAGGTAGCCAGGAAGACTTCAAAGGAAAAGGAGTGGTTTTGTGTGTGTGCTCTGAAGACATCGTGTACTCTGTTCTGAGCCCTTCCTACCTTGGCTTCTCTCGGGTCAGAATTACGTGGCTGCAAAAGGGTTAATTGTAGGTAGCACGCAACGTTGTTGTTATCGTGAAGGCGACTCTTTGAAGTTCAAGATACGTAAATTGTATGAACGGACTCATTGTACTTTTCGACTAGGAAATCTGATCAGACCTTCTAAAATACTCATTAAGGGGAGCGTGAAGCGTACATTACCAAGCAGGTTTAGCATAACCGAGAGCAGAGACGAACACGCACAGTCGAACAAAAACCGCGACAGAAAGCTCACTTACGAGGCTGATGATGGCGGTGGCTTCGGTAGAAGGCGACGTTTTCTCCTCCGCAACGCCAAATAACAGTTGCAGAGACATTCGTGAGAAACGCAACTGTCCCAGCTCCAATGCGATATCTCCCTGTCAACCTTGTGATATATTTTTTTCTCCAAAACAGGCACACCAGGAATACCTTTTGAGATTATCGTCTCGTTGGAAGATCAACCCTATGCCTTCGTTTCCTTGTCAAAGATTGTTGTCCGTGATATACTTCGGCTAGGACGTATGCTAAGCCCACGCCTCTCCTCATACATTATCCAGCTTTTCTCTTACATGACAGCAATTAACACGTTCGTGAAGACAACACTTCCCAGAGGACTTGTGAACACACACATTTCAGAGCAGAGCATCTCACTAGCACAACAGTCATGTGCAAAAGAGAGAGGTACTGGCGGCAGCGGTGTTCAGTTACCATCTACTCGACAAGACATATCGCATCGTGTAGATCACGCACTCACGGATGTACTCATTCTCGTACGATCTCCATGTGATGGACTGCCTCAGGTCGCGGGGTGAGACAGCCTGAATCAGCTGCGAATCGGATGGACAGGTAGAGTGGACAAGGGAGCTCGACAGGTGAATATGTCACAGAATGTAGCTTTGGCAGGCAGGGTCTAGGGGCAGACTGACCAGAAGGGCGTAGGCAGGTCAGAGAAGCAGGCTAGGCAGGTATGCGTGCGACTGTTGGGGTTATGAAGGGCGAGTAGTAAGCACCTACAGTAGGCGGTGGTGTGGGTAGTAACAGGTGACAGCGTGTCAGCCTGATGGCATCTCGCCCCTATCTGGCAGCTAGGCGCCGTCCTGACTCGCCCTCTATCGGTTCCCCACTTCGGCACGACAGAATGTGGCGTTGTAAATTTGGTACATGGGCGACTGATTGCACACGCACCGTGGGCGGTGCATGCATAGTTTAAGGATACGAAGGTGCTGAGTGGGTGGGAATGAAGACGAATTGGGGGTGGGGTCAACAGGTAGTTTGGGCTTTTTTTGCGTTGAGAGGAGTTGGGTGCGTTATGAGATATTTTAGAGGTTTCGAAGCGCTCGCAGGTAACAACCCCAACCCTCTCTTTTTTTCTTCTTTCCCTATGAGAATCATCTCTCTCTCTCTCTCTCCAAAAGATCCTCACCGATCTATCCGTCGATGGGGCGTCGTTCGGCGTCCCGGGAGTCTCCTCTACTCTTCTCTCTGCATTGCTCTCCGGTGTTCCACTATCTTCTCACCCGGTCACCCTCAAGTTCTTCTGTCTCCTTCGGGCTCATCTAGTTCGTCTTTCTTGCCTCTCTCTCTCTCGTCTCTTGTGTATAACATGGGAGAGATTGGGGGGATTTTGGGGGTTTTTGGAGGGGGGGGGGGGGGGGGGGGGGTTGTTTTTTGGAAAAAATGGAGTGTATCCATGTACATCTTCTATGCCTTGAAACTCAGAGGCGAAAAAAGAAACAACATGTGAACCTTGTATTGAATCTGTTATGACTGTAACGCTGATGAGTATGGTTGTGTTTTGTTTGAATATCCAAACACGTGGGGTTTTCCCCACACTGTCGGCTGTCGGCCTATGAATAAGCATTCAGTTCAGTTCTCTCTCTCTCTCTCTCTCTCTCGCTCTCTCTCTCTCTCTCTCTCTCTCTCTCGCTCCCCCCTCCCCGAGCTCATGCTGCCGTCTCAGCGTCATGCTCTCTCTCTCCTCCCTCCCTCCCTCCCCCCCCCCTCTCTCTCTCTCTCAAACACACACTCACACACACACACACACACACACACAACACACATGCACTCACAGTTCATTCGCACGCCACCACTCTTTGGGCCTAAGCCCAGCATTACAAGACAGGTCTTCAAACCACCAGGAATCCCAAGACAGAGTAGGCAAGGCCTAGCTAGACGCTCCAGACTGCCTGTCCTCACTCCTGCCTCTGTCCATCATGAAGTCGAGACCGGCAGCGGTCATTGACAGCGAGGTTGGCTGGAAGCCGACACTGGAAGATCTAAGAACCAGACAGAGTGTCTGGGAATGATTGGCTTAAGCTGGAGGCGAGAGATTCCCGAGTCCATACGAGCAGCACGTGCCAGGGATGTATTAGGATGGGTTATGCCTGCCAGTTTCCACAAAGACGAGTAGCAAAGATGTCATGCGAGGTGAGAGAGAGAGAGAGAGAGAGAGAGAGAGACAGAGAGAGAGAGACAGAGAGAGAGAGACAGAAAGAGAGACAGAGAGAGAGAGAGAGAGTATGATATCGCCCTAGCGATGGAGAACTTAGCATACAGGAATGTTAATCATCGAACGTTTATTTGTGCGTACAACTCAACAATTCAGTCTGAGTGTTTTTGCATTTCTTTACATGCTGATAAAAGTTTAAAAGCCATGTTTTTCATTGACGATAGACAAGAGACGAAATGCAATGGAGGCTGCCTACTCAATAAGGTCAGAACAACACTCCTCCAGACACAAACTGCATTCAGTGGGATCTGTCATAAGCGCACTCTTCGGAATGACGATATGAATTATTATTCATGTGCCCAGCTTACGAATTTATGTAATTTAGAATAGCAAGTAATATTCCTTTCACCTCGCTGAACCCCATTTCCCTTTTAACTCCATAGTTCTAGACTCAATGCATCCATTTGTCCATGGTCCAAGTTTATGGAAACAGTAGCCCACTTCATGGTCGTTAAAGTGAAGCATACAAAGTTATTTCGCCAAAGTAGCAAGCTCCCCTTTAGAAAACTGGCTGCAGCATAAGCGTGCATTCCGCATCCACGCTACAGTGCACACTGTCTTTAGCCCATAGAAAATGTGGGCGTACACTACTCTTTAACTACACACCTCGCCAGTTCAATGAATGTGTTGTTTACTAAAACACAGGTATACGTATTTTAATACATGGCAGCTGTGATCGCACTATCCATCCAATGCTCTCATTCAAAGTGAAAGGACTGATGCTAAAGCAAGCAGCTTCTTGCGATGGCCGCTCCTCCTGGAGCACGTTTCGCTACTTATACTGCAGGCACCACTGACGATCACTCCCTTTCAGCACACACAAGAAGTCGGGTTTTGAGGCAGTCAGAATCCACCTTACCGCGGTCATTCAGTGTTATCAGAAGCAGACGTTATCTCCCTTGGAGCAAAGATTGCGGGAAACAGTATATTTGCCAACAGCTGTACTGCAGACACCCCCGACTCCCGCTCTTTCACCTGCCCTCCATTCCTCACCACGATAGGGAGGATAGAGACGCAGTCCTTCCCAGACACCACGCAGTGGCATGGCGGAGTCACTTACAGGGCAGCAGACTGGGCGGCAGATCAACAACTCGGTTGCCAGTGACACCCTAGCACAATCGGCCGCCCATCAGCGCCCTAAATATTCCCGGCATTTTTTTAAATTTCTGATAAATTCTTCGAATATTCACAAATATATTCCTCGATTATCGGAGGTAAAAAGCAAGAAATCAAGAAGCTAGATCCTGTATCAACAGCGCTATAACCTTTCATCGCAAACACCACCACCACCACCACTCCCCCTGCCCCCCATACCCCCCGCCCCCACACCCCCCACACACCCCACCCCTCACATCCCCCGCCCCTCACACCCCCCGCCCCAATTTTTCCTCTCCCTAGATATGAGATCAGTGACGCGTCGTGAGCGTATTTCCTGGCAACAATCGTGCATTTAATTTTTTATATAACTTAACGGCACTTCAAACAACGATACAACCGCCAGTAATGAAATACAATGGGGTCATCATGACCCAACACCAACCTAGTGTCTCGACCTTTTGCTGTGTTTGGTTTTATTACACCAAAATCTGTCAAAAAGAGCAGGCTTAGCGTGTATTTTCATTCCCGTCTTCCAAAAAGTTGCAAGTGGACACTGTTACACCTTTCCACGTCCCTTGAAATGGCCGCCGAGATCCAATCCCCGTCTGGAGATGACGAGACGAATCCCCGACATCGTACCCACGTCACGAAAAGGACCTCGAGCTCAGCCTCGGCCCAGGCAACATTTGCACCTCGCCCCGAACTGTCTCCATTCATCTCAATGAGGGAAAGGAGATGAGGGGAGGGGAGAGAAGAGTAGGGGAAAGGGGGCAGGGGAGAGGCTTGAGGGGGCAGAAGGCCCATCAACAAACAGTTTCTTTGTCCCCAAAGCACAGAACCTGCTGGCTGCAGTCAGCCTCGTGCAGCGCTGAACCCGCTTGGCCGCCACTTCAAAGCGATTCCCCTTACACAGTTCAGTCAACTGACTGGGGTGGGTGAGCTTCATAACTGTGTGTTTGCCCCTCTCCCCCAGTGTCCCTCTCCATCCCCCCACCCCCCCGTCTCTTCTCTCACCCACCCTATTCTACCATCAAAACTGTGTATTTGTCCAAGTGTTCGTAACTTCACCTATCCCATCTCTCAACCCTACTCTCCCTCACAATCTGTCCCACCCACCCACTAACAAAAACCATCCCTTCGTGGGCGAGCATAATAAAAAATCTACTTTTTCTGTAAAAGAACTTCTCTTTTCTACTTCTCTCCTCTTCCATCCGCCAATTCTCCCCACCCATCACCTCCATCTCCCATCTCCTCCTTTACCTAGATCGCGTTTTTTACTCATCCGCTTATTACCCCCCATCCCCACTTCCTTTCAGAGACGTGGGTGAGCATCTTGGAACAGTTTTCGTCCTTTTACAAGCCATTCTCCTCCTCCTCCTCCTCCTCCTCCTCCTCCTCCTCCTCCTCCTCCTCCTCTACTAGCATCTCTGTCTCTCTTCTCTAGCCCTCTACTCCACAGCTCCTAATCCCCATCCTCACCTTGGTCTTCAGGGCGGGCCTGGGCGAGGGTGAGGGCGAGGCAGGACAGGCAGATTAGATGAATGCATGCCAGGCAAGTAGGCATTAGGGGAGAATTCCTTGCAGGCCCCAGCCCCAGATAAAAGGATGAGATGGGACAAATAGCAGCAGATACCCACAATGCAAGGTGACGTGGGGAAGAGATGAAGAGGGCCCCGTGCACAGAGAGGGGGGGGGGGGAGAGGGGACAAGTGAGGGGGAAGGGGGAGGGGAAGAGTGATGAGTGGGAGGGGGTAAGAGAGGGGGGAAAAAAGAGTGAGAGACAGAGAGAGAAGGAAGAAAAAGAGGAGAGGCATGGAGGGGACAGATAAGCAAGACAGTGAAGGAAGAAAAAACCTAAAGAGAAGGGTGGGTGGGTGGGATGAAACAATAATGTAAAATGATATGAAAAGAAGAAATGACGCACTCACCCAAGACACTCTTCATTAAATAATAAAAAAGACAGGAAAGTATATATACAGAATGCCACAGAAATGGACCATTCATGCGGGGGGGGGGGGGGGGGGGTGGGGGGCGAGGGGGGGGGGTGAGGGGGCGAGGGGGGGGGGGGGGGAGGGGGGGTGAGTATGGATGGATGTAGTTAAACAGATCAGATGTTTACAGATTTGAGTTTAACAAAAAGGATAAGGCTTGAGAAAAAACTGAAATATCTCAAAGAAAGAGTAGACTAGCAGGCATTGTGTGCACTGGACTTCCAATACTGTGCGTTATTCGGATGGAGCTTAAAATAAACGTAAATATTCGTATTCACATGATTAATTTGTGACAAAAGATATTGCAGAAAGAAATAGTGCTTCACGTAATGAACAATGCGCGCTCTCTTTCTCTCTCTCTCTCTCTCTCTCTCTCTCTCTCTCTCTCTCTCATAGGAAGATAGCATGATAATACCCTGCACATCACATCAATTGTTTCTCATCGTCCATCCTTCTGTAGTTGCATGGACAAGCACCAGAGCCATCAATTATCACCAACACTCCTATTTTATGTTCCCCATCTCAACACCACATCACTCCAGCGCTGTTCTTGCATCACCTTAACGGCACACCATTCTCCAGTTTCACATCATTCCACGTCTGCTACGGCCGTTTCCCCACCAGTGTATTACAGCCAGCAATCAAGGGGTGGGTGGCTGGGTGGGAAGCGGGTTGGGGAGTGGGAAGAGGTTTGGGGAAGTGGGAAGAGGGGTGGATGGTAGGGAGAAGGGAGGGGTGGGGGTGGAATTGGATGCTGCAGAAGCAATGGTGGTTGCTATCAGGCTTGGGTCCTCAGCAGGAGAAACAGTACAGGCAGGCGCTGATAATGGCTGAGACGCCATTGAGAAGGCCAAGGTGGAGGCCGCAGACCCTGTCTCTGCAGAGCCAGACTTGGAACCTTTGACTGGGGTGGAATCCGTCTGGCAGCAGTAGGAAAACATCAGGCTGGGCTTGCTGGCATTCTGTCTACCTCCTTCCTCCATCATTTCCTTTCTGTTCTCTCTCTCTCTCTCTCTCTCTCTCTCTCTCTCTCTCTCTCTCTCTCTCTCTCTCTCTCTCACACACACACACACACACACACACACACACACACACACATATACACACACAAGTAGCCGCAAAACTGTCATTTTAAACCAATAATAACTGCAGAAAAACATTAGCCTCTTCCAAATGAACATTATACAATCCTGCAAGAGTAGTTCATATTTCAAACTTGCTCTGGAAATTCTTTGTAACAGGTACAAAAATAGGAAAACCCCATACCAAAGTGTTGTCTCAAAATGTAAAGTACAAAAATATGTGTAGGCAATCCTTAATTAAAACAAAAGTTTCTCTCAACAAACAAAGGGCAGATTATGTCTACATTAACATTAGTAATTGGAAATATCCTTTCCAAGTATATTTTCTCCCACCAAACAAGACTGAAGTTCTCTTTTTCATTCTCTCATACAACATTGCATTGAAGCTATTTTTATCACGACCTCTTCTGACCCCTGGGATAAAACAAAGAATGCCTACTTGGGGGAATTCGCTTACAAAGACTGATAAACAACTCTTACTATCTTCTTCTGTTTCTGTTGGATGAGTTTAGCCTGCTGCAGGGAGCCATTCCTTTAGGCCTATCTCCCCACAGGCCATTCAGCACGCCATGTTGCATCAAGGCTATGAAGGCATCTCCAGTTACCTCTGTCCATTAGACAAGGTGGGAGAGCACTTTGCCCTAGGGGCGTTGTCTTCACACTGGGCTCAATGGGACTGCAAGGGAGCATCTGTATGGTACGGACACAGAGTGAAAGCCCCATCAGTCCAGAAATTGGACTCTTCCACCAGACACTGTCACTTCTGGAGAGAGGATGAGAGCTGGCTGGCATTTCCGGTGTACCTTCCACTGGGAATAGTCGGGTATGGAATGGAAAGGCCATTGCAAGACACAGCGTTCTAGAGGTCTAAGATTATACATGTACTTAATTAAGAAATTCATTGTGCTTGGGCTATTCATGTGAAGCACAGAACATATTCCTAACACGATATAACATAAGCATCTACATGTAGATGCACAGATACCACCTAAGACGTATTTTTTGTGTTACAGCACACACACAAAAACTAGAAATTGGAAATGTCACGAGATTTTAGAAATGATGCAAATAAAAACACTCTTGGAAATCACACCCTACCCCTAAAAATGCTCTCTCTGCTATTGCAAGTTCTCTTGCATGAAAATCAATCGGAAGCCATCGTATAAATACTAACATTTTCCTCCTTGTTTCACATTATGAAATAATGCACACCCAGCAGTTGCCACAAAACTGCATGCATCATCACAGGCAGAGCTGGAAGTCACCTTATTCAGCCCATCAGCCTGCCATACAGACAGCACCCTGGCTGAAGCAATCTTCCATGGGACATCCATTCCTAGTCCTCTCTCAGCCCGTCATGAACACTGTCTTGTCCTCATTTGCAAACAGATGAGCCTGTCTTGCAGATGGAATTAGGATAGACTTAACATCGGGAAGCAACAGCATCCAGAGGCTTGATTAATTAGTCTTGGCAAGAAGCTTCATTTGCAAGTATTATCTGAGTGAGGTGGGCATTACAATGATAGTAAATGCATTAATATCCTCATCACATTAATTATGCATCCAAAGTAGTTCTGCATTAGTATGAGACATTCAATGACATTACTATCCTACTCAGTTAAAATATTCCCCCCACTGCAGATGCTAAATATGTTCTAGATGCAACAGTATTCCAAATAACGACTCTACCATGCTATTTCTCTGCTCCACACTATTGTTTATTCCAGTTTGTGCGCAAATTTACCCCAGTGCACATGGAAGAGTGTACCTTTGATGCATACTACATTATGCAACTACAGTTCCATAGACTGATTTCACACTATCATTTCACCTACATGTACTTACATCAGAGTTCCTTCCATTTTGAGAGCACATCAATTTAACTCCTGAGCAGAAGCTAAGGTAAGTTCTAGATACCACTGCCTTTCAAGTTCAAGTGCTGACTCCACCATGCCATTCCTCTAACTCTCATTACTGTTCCTTGCAGTCTATGGACACACTTTCCCTCTTGCAGAGGCTGAAGTGTGTCCCAGATCCAGGAGTCTTCCCCATTGCTCACTCCCTTGAGGCTCCTCATCCCTATTTCCCAGGCAACCAGACACTTGGTGCTGCACTGCAATCCTCATTAGGCTCTTGGGAACTCCCCAGAGTAAACACACAGACTGGAAAGCTGGAACTAATTACCAGATTGCTTTGTCTTCCCCTTGCCCCAATCCAGTCAGAGAGCAGTCAACAACAAGAAAGAACCTGTCCTTCACATCTGCACTTCCAAAACAATCAGTCTAAATGGAAAAACAGGAGTGGGTTGGTGTGGTGCAGGGTGCACAGCTTGAAGAAAGACATGGGTCCGCACAATGTTCTACTGTTCTGTTATTCCCCAGCAATTTTGCAAACACAAATGCACAGAGTTAAAATTGTCTGTCTACTAAAGTCACACATATGCATGCCTGAAAGCACAAAGCAATGCACATTTATTCTCTCTCTCTCTCTCTCTCTCTCTCTCTCTCTCTCTCTCTCTCTCTCTCTCTCTCTCTCTCTCTCTCACACACACACACACACACACACACACACACATATATATATATATATATACACACACACTCACACCACTCACAAGCACACAAACGTCAAAAATACATACAAACATCCACACAAAAACTTAATCAGTTAATGACCCCTTTCCAGCCTACAACCATCTGCAACATAGCACGATCTCAAGAGACTTTCAAACTTGGGCAGAGTCCAATAAAGCTCTGGGTCTGTCATCAAGCCAGCAAAGGGCCATCTCATCTCACCACACTGCCACTCCCTTTCTCTCACACCCACATCAAAGCAGGCCCCAGGACAACCGGGACAGGGCAGACAGAAGAGCCACTCCAATCAGCAAATACTCACCAAGGGCAGGACTCCACTGACAGGCGCGAGCCTGGGGGGTGCACAGTCCTCTCCAGGGGTGGCATCCTCCCCCTCGACCCCTTCACTACCCTGGCTGTGTCTTGGCTGCTGCTGCTGCTGTTGCTGCTGCTGCTGCTGATGCTGCTGATGCTGGCTAAAGTTCTGAAGGGGCGGCAAGGCTGGGGGAGTCGAGGCTCTACGCCGTGATGTCCCGTACACAATGGGACAGTAAGGGTAGGCACCACCACCGCCACCACTGCTAGCAGAGGGTGCACGTCCATCACGCACATCCCGTGCATCTCTTGCGTCTCGATCTCTGTCTCTGCTGTAGTATCCCGAAGTGGAAGCACTGGAGTAGGATGAGTTCTCCCTGACGTGTCCGTGATAGCCCGACTTGGTCATGGCTTCCTTGGTGCTATAGAACCCGCTGTTGGTGGACATGGAGACGTTGCAGTTCTCAGGAATGTAGCCCCCTGGAGGTGTGCTCTGATCCCGCATGTAGTAGTCGTGGTTGAGGGAGCCGTCCTGGTGACTGTAGTGCTGGGATGGGGAGGCGACGCCGTGGCCATAGGAAGACGAGGACACAGAGGTCATCATGCCTGTGGACCCCGCTAGGCTGCCCAGAGCCCCAAGCTCTGAGGCTGTATAGAGAGAGGAACCCCCTACGTCACTGGGGGTTCTAGAGGGGCCAGGTGCCCCCTTGTGTCTGGGGGGTATGAGGGAATAGTCCGAGTCCTCCTCTGCAATGTCTGGGATGGGATCAAAGATGTACTTCACCTGCAAAACAGAAACCACCTTGGATTTCCTCGGACACAGGGTAATTCCTTCTCCACAAGAAAATATCCACGTCCATCCGACTGCCGGTCAGTCAGTCTGTCAATGTGCGCATATGTCATTCTGTCAGTGGGTCGACCTGTTGGTCGGCTGACTGATGTGACCTTCTGTCAATCTTTGTGGATATCTCTCTCTCTCTCTCTCTCCTCTCCTCTCCTCTCCTCTCCTCTCCTCTCCTCTACTCTACTCCACTCCACTCCACTCTACTCTACTCTACTCTACTCCACTCCACTCCACTCCACTCCACTCCACTCCACTCCACTCCACTCCACTCCACTCCACTCCACTCCCATTCCAATAGACTAAACATACATACAATTCTGCACACATGAACCTTCAATAACACTCAAACAACTCTGCAATCAAAACCCTCAATAACACATGCAACTCTACATACATAAACCTCTCAATAACACACATACAATCCTGTACACACAACCCTCAATAACACATACAACTCTGTAAACAAAACCCTCAATAACACACATACAACTCTGCAATCAAAACCCTCAATAACAAAACATGCAACTCTACATACACAAACCTCTCAATAACACACATACAATCCTGTACACACAACCCTCAATAACACATACAACTATGTAAACAAAATCCTCAATAACACATACAACTCTGCATACACAAACCTCTCAATAACACACATACAATCCTGCACGCACAACACTCAATTACACATACATCTCTGCACACACAAACCCTCACTCATTACAAAGATCTGCAAACAAGTCAAAAACGTGCAGGAAAAAAGGCAGACCTCGTGGGAGTAGGTGGAGTAGTTGGAGAGGGGACTGTACACATCGTCAGAACCAGACAGCTCAAGGTCCAGGGGCATGCTGTCGGAACTCGGAGCTCGCTGGCGTGCCATTCTGCCTGCGCTCCAAGCCAGCTAGCTATGTGTCGTGCTGTCCTCCCTCTGCTCAGCTCACAGGCTCAGCGTCCCTCGGCGGTGTCTCTGCTCCGCACTGTCCAGCGTCCCTTAGTGCATTCCTCTCCGCCTCAGCTCATGGTAGCTGCAAGATACAAATGAACGCAAACTGTGGATAGAAATAACAGTGCAAGTATGGCTGGAGTGAATGATGCAGTAGTGCGGGATATAATGTTTTGGAAGACGAGGACTTTTCTCGAATGAAGACAGACAATGAGCGATGTTCCAGATGAAGTGTTGAAATAAAGAGGGAAACGGAGTCTGAATCAGAATGCGTGATTAAGACTATCTGCATATTACCATTTTTATAAATTTCAATTCAGTCGTCTTCTTTTCTCAAAAGTAGCTACGTCCGAGTCTTAAATAACACAAGAAACATCGCTAGCTAAGCATATGCACACATATTGATAAGATTACAGAAATAGTAACATCAGGGAACAACAACAAAAATTCCGACAAAGACCCGTTCCAATAAAAACCTACAAGACAAGAGGGCGCTATGCCAATAATTAACAACCAGACGCATTTATACAAAGGATGATTAAAAACACCAATTTACAAACTTCCGTCACATCAACACCACATCGTCAACAATTCAGCAACACCTGGGGTCAACTGAAAATCCGCGTACAGCTGCTTATTCTCAAAAGCACACTGCCTTGTTCCAAACAATCTCAAGAAGACACAAACGCGCGCGCGCGAACACACACACACACACACACACACACACACACACACACACACACACACACACACACACACAGGCGGGCGGGCGGGCGGGCGGGCGGGCGGACGGACGGACGGACGGACGGACGGACAGATAGACAGGCAGACAGTCAGACAGACAGAAACTCACAGACAGACAGACAGACAGACAGACAGACAGACAGACAGACAGACAGACAGACAGACAGACAGACAGACAGACAGACAGACAGACAGACAGACAGACAGAAACTGACAGACAGACAAACAGAAACTGACACAGACAGACAGACAGACAGACAGACAGACAGACAGACAGACAGGCAGGCAGGCAGGCAGACAGACAGACAGACCAGAGCGAGGCACTGCAGTCCAGGGGAGAAGACGCGAGGTGCGACAGAGAGGGATGCAGTCCTAATCCTACCCCCAACATCTCCCGTCCCGTCGTCCTTGGGAATGGCTTCCTCATCCGGGTTTCCTTTTGTCCATAGCCCCTCATCCTTCCCTCCCCTTTTCCTTATCGATTTCCCCCCATCCCTCACTCCACTCTACCCCCTTTGCACCCCCCCCCCCCCACCTCCTACCCGCCTCCCACCCCCACTACCACCTTGCCAGAGAGCCACGCTTTGCCATCTTGCGTAGTTGAGCTGCAAGTTCAGGTTGTAGCAGCCTGGACCAAACGCAAAAGGATAAGGATTTGGAGACGGGGAAGCAGACACCTTCGTATTAAATCCAGAGGCCCAGTGTCGGATGCGGAGAGCGCTGTCAAAGCAGGATTTATTTTTTTCAATCCTATTTTCTTCGCGGCCTCTTTCGAGTGGAGCTTGTCGAGGCAGGGTTGTGCGGCCGCTCTCCTTGAATCCCTCGCGATGCTGCTTCCACTTTGAAGTCAAATCGCAGGCAACTTCGAATCAACAACGACGACAGCAGATGAGGAGTTTGGACAGGGGATTCCAGGCAGAGGCAAGATTTGAAATGAGGGGGTGCGGGGTAGAGGAGAGGGTTGGTGATTGGGTGTGGGAGAAGGGGGGTCTAAGAATGTAAAAAATTGAGAGAAGCGGGGTGTCTCAAGGGGTCAGGCTGAGCCCCTAAAGCCTGCAAGCAAGGCGCACTGTTGACGTAAGGTCAGGTCACTGTTCTAGGGGATGAGCCGGGAGATCTCGCGCGATGAAGTCAGGTCACAGATGCGGAGGAAAAACACCTCCAGCGAGAGAAGAGCAGTTTCGAGCGATCGGGCGGCGTCCTCTCGACCGCGCCCTATTGGCGTGACCCCTTGGGGCCAAGTTGTTCCCAAAAATAGAAACATCGAGGCCTTGAGTCATGTTGAGGTCAGGCTGAAGACGACGCATGTAATGGAAAGGTTGACGCGTCTGATTAGGGCAGAGCTAAAAATAGAGCTGAACTCATAACCGGAAACATGACTCTTCCTCCTCTCGGGACATAACAGCATGCCTTGACAAAGTGAAAGATGCGTGACTATTTATTTATACCGTCTGTTTTAACAAGGTGGGGGGGAAATGAAATAATCATCTTCGTCGTTGGTAATGTGTGTGATGTTCACTGCTTCTTATCAAATGCATGTAACCGGAATGATCACTTCTGAAACAGCACTGCTATTTTTCTTCTTCTTTTTCTTCTTTTTTTTGGTCAAATGCTGCTTACCCAATGAAGATCGCGATGCACAATTACACAGAAGTAAGATGAAGCGCGAGTGAAAACGTGGGTATTGGTGTCAAAAGAATCCACAGAAAAAATATTTTAGCCGTCACAACGACTACATATATATCATTTGTTTTAAAATTCCTAGTAAGGTCGAGGAGTCTGGAAACACCAGAAAATTTACATTAACTACAGTACCACTAAACGGGAACTACTTAGACTCCTATTCGTGTCGTTTTTCCTGCATTACTTTCAAGCAAGAGACCACATCGGTAATACCTCCGACGGGGAAGTTATGGCTCGTTAGTGAATTAGCTATTTAGTAAAATAATTTTTAAAATTCGTAATGGATCCAGAGGAAATTTGGCGGAAGGTCCTGGTTTCACCCAAGGAAGAATATATTACATCTTGAATGTTATCTGCTATCTCGTTTGGGAGTTTTATTCAAGGAGAGAATGTTGTATGTTATGTAGTTTGGCAATTGGAGGCATAAAGAGAATGCTATGTAGTTTGGCAATTGGAGGCATAAAGAGAATGTTATATGTTATGTAGTTTGGCAATTGGAGGCATAAAGAGAATGCTATATGTTATGTAGTTTGGCAATTGGAGGCATAAAGAGAATGTTATATGTTATGTAGTTTGGCAATTGGAGGCATAAAGAGAATGTTATATGTATAAAGAGAATGTTATATGTTATGTAGTTTGGCAATTGGAGGCATAAAGAGAATGCTATATGTTATGTAGTTTGGCAATTGGAGGCATAAAGAGAATGCTATATGTTATGTAGTTTGGCAATTGGAGGCATAAAGAGAATGTTATATGTTATGTAGTTTGGCAATTGGAGGCATAAAGAGAATGTTATATGTTATGTAGTTTGGCAATTGGAGGCATAGAGAGAGATTGTAGTGAGCATCACGAAGTCAGATATCGTTTTAGCCAATAAAATGAATTAAACCTCGTCGAGTCAGGCCTAGCTAGCAGAACATGCTGCCTTTATTAATTATACAGACCATGGAAGAGATATGTTGGCTTCATTATGGGGAGGTTCGCACTCTCAGAGCGCCCTCTTGTTCATAAATGTATTTAACTAGCCATTCTGAAAGGAAACAAATGCAAAACGAATTTTACTATAGATACCGTGACATTCTTCACAAAGTCATCAGCTTCGTCCATGTCGCTAGCATTTTGTATGATGCTATCATGGTTTAATCACTCGCTTATATGTACATGTAAATACGCATCGAATGTGCACAAATCTAATAAGCAAAATCTTTATCTTAGTAAGATCCTATGTAACGAAGTAAAATATCAAGAGAAAGGCAACAGATTGCAGGAAAATTTCTATTCCACGAATTTGACCTCTGCTATTAGATACATCATAAGTGAAGTGTTAACGAAGGGAAATTCGACTTTTCGCCAGCACAACACTGTGCCGCAATACGGTTAGACCTGTATTACTCCAAATGCAAAGAGTTATGCAATGATTATGGCCCATGTTTGAACGAATGCTCAAACTAACATCATCTGCCACCGTACAAATGCTGCCATCGCTTCCTTCTACGTGACGATCTACTGATCAGTGACGCGAGCAAAAACATGGGTGGCGCCTTAGTCTTTTTTTCCCTCCAAATCACTCATCACATGCAATTTTAAAAGAAGGACAACGATCACTGTCATCATCCACTTCCATCACCAGCGCGGTAAATGGCAAGCCCGTCATGAAGGGTCGCTGGTAATTTCAAAGCCAACACGAGGTCGCCATTAACAAGCGGTGTGACATCATCGCCCACGGGGCCGTCAGCTCTCAGAAAGTTCACGCCTGCGGGCATCTGACGTTTGGGCCATCTGAACCATCCCACGTTCGACCCCAAGGGCTATCCGCAATCGCCAAAAATAGCACTTCGCAGGCGGTAACGAGACGTGAAAATGACATCACGGCCTCGAGTAATTGGCAGGTTCGACCTCGTGGTGGCCGGCAACAGTGCTGGCCCTTCTCTCGCTATTCCGCGCCCGCCTTCCACGTCCCTCGCCAAGCCCTCCACCGAGGGGCTCCTCGCCGCCTCACGTCTGGGATGCTGCCCGCTTTGTTAGTCCTCACACCACAGCAAATTGAATCTGCTGGGGTGCAAAATGCCCCGGGCCACTCGATCGTCGGTGTGGGGCGAGCTGCTGGTCATTCCATCGGTGCCCCCCATCGACCAGTCCTTTAATATTTGTTCCGAGGGAGCGCAGTGCACTTCCAGGCAGCGCTCCGACCCCCAAAACGACGTCCCAGGGAGATCTCCACCTCGGCTCGGAATGGTGCAGCCAGCCTTCTTCAACGCCAGGCTCCCTGGTTTGAGAATGCTTTGATTTGGCCCTGTACTTACACCGACGGCTCCGCTGCAAGGTGGCCATTCCTTGGCCGATGCCTCAAGGTTCCAGCAGTCGTGCTGCATACATCTAACCTTCGTGGAAGCAATGCCAGTGCTGGTTCCAACCAGTCTCTGCGGTCATGATGGCGCACAGAGAATGCATGCATCAGTGATCTCAATGCAGAACTTCACAGGGAAAGGAGCCGAAAGGTCTTACTCAGACGGACAAGAAAGTTGTGCCTCTCCGAAACACCTTGAAGCCTTCAAGGACACCAGAATATCCACTCAGCAATGGTCAAAGCTCTTGAGGCCGTTATCCTTGGCATGCATAGCCATTCTTCCTCATTCACTCTCAGCATTGCCTCACCATCGACAGACATGGCTGGATCAAGCGAAACGTCGAAAAGTCCAACCTACCCGTCGGCAGCGCTAACTTTCGTGTCGACTCAACGCATTGATCTTGGGGCCAGTTTTTCGCTACGTGAGAAGAAGCAACTAAACTAAACCTGTTGCATCAATTCCATGCTGTCAAGATTGCATTAGAGAGAAATAAAATTGAACGAAGACTACAACCTACGTCGACATCAATACACAACAGTTTAATTTTAGACAGGGATACCTCAAAGGTTTCTAATGAAGTATCCGAGCATCTCAAGTAATCTTTAATCAGTATTTGTCGGCGGCATCCATCGATGCTCGCAAATGCTCACAGCTTCCGTTGATCACATTGAGTCAATGAACAAGCCCACGTTGTCCGAATTCCATATCGATTCGCACTTCCAGCTTTCATTAGATCCAGGTGTCTGTTACATGCTAGGAACCCGGCTCTCTCTCGCAGCCACTTTTCACATCGCAAGCCTACGCCGCGAACACTAACCGCCTCCAGCGACTGCAGTGATAAGGCCCACGTTGTGGACTCGAGGGCTTGGCAGCATGCAGCTACAGATAGAATATGAGCAAAAATAGCACTTGAAGACTGAACCGAGTTCAGTGCCTGCGTGGCATCGATTTGATTATTGCCACTATTTGCACAGTTGGAGATGGGGTCGCTCTCAATGCAAGCTCTCGGGTGATTTGTACCCCGAGCCTCCAGCTGCTTCCAGCAGCCCCCAGCAGCCCCATTGATTCTGACGAGGTAAACCCCAAAGAAAAGCGGCCTCTTACTGTAGCGACTACCACTCTACCTCTAGTATTTTTCTAGAAGCCTTACACTGTATTCCGGGCAATCACGAGCACACAGCAGTTTTCTTTCTGCCTTATCAAAGCCCTCTGGTGGATACTGTCTCCGCTACCTTGGTAACCGAACGATTTCAAACTCCCCCTAGAGCATGAAAACTGCCGATGAATGCAACGCAAAATATATCTTTACAACTGTTGTCGACCGTGAAATTTCAAACTCCCATCAGAACACGAGAACTGTCTATGAATGCAGTGCAATTATCGTTTTAAAACTGTTGGCGACCGAATAATAGCAAACTCCCATTAGAGCAGGAAAGCTACCAATTAATGCAGTGCAATTATCTTTCTATACCTGTTGGTGATCGTACGATAAAAAAAAGAAGGGCAAAGCCCATACGACTCACATGCTTGACCTTGACCTTTATATGACCTTGACTTTCAGGTGACCTTCAAGGTGAAGGTCAAGCAACTAAACCTACCAATGACATCATACACTAAGAAATGCTTTACACATTTTTCCTACCAAAATACATGTGACCTTGACCCAAGGTCAAGGTCATCCAAGGTCATACAACACAAAGCTGTTAATTCAAGACATAGGAAGCACAATGGTGCTTATTGGCACTTTCTACCATGAGATATGGTCACTTTTAGTGGTTCACTACCCCATTTTGGTCACATTTCATAAGGGTCAAAGAGACCTTGACCTTGATGACATGTGACCAAATGTGTCTCATGATGACAGTATAACATGTGCCCCACATAATGAGCGACTTTTTTGGAAATTATCTCCCTTGCCGCCGCTTGGCGGCGCGTCGGCTCCAAGGGGCTTGGTTGGTACACAGTGACAAGTTCTTTCGCCTAGAATAGACCTGAGTGTTCGAGGTTTTTTGATTGTTTTCTTGCTGTCGCTTTCAAATCTGTTCACAGTACTAGGCTGGCTGGTTTACTTAGATGTGATTTTTTTTAATGCGTGCTAGCTGATATTAGGTTTAGAGCTTGAATTTTCGATATTACACAAGTTCTTTTTCGCTTACAACTCCAGTGTTCGAACCAATGAAAACCACGGAAAGAGATGGCCGTTTCGTTCCTTGCATCTCATTGGCCAGCTTGTCATGAGGTCAGCCCGTGATCGGCGCTGACCTCATGACAGTTGTAAGCGAAAAAGCGAGTTGTAAGCGTAGATGTGATTTTTTTTAATGCGTGCTAACTGATATTAGATTTAGAGCTTGAATTTTCAATGATATTACGCTTACAACTCGCTTTTTCGCTTACAACTGTCATGAGGTCAGCGCCGATCACGGGCTGACCTCATGACAAGCTGGCCAATGAGATGCAAGGAACGAAACGGCCATCTCTTTCCGTGGTTTTCATTGGTTCGAACACTGGAGTTGTAAGCGAAAAAGAACTTGTGTAATATCGAAAATTCAAGCTCTAAACCTAATATCAGCTAGCACGCATTAAAAAAAATCACATCTAAGTAAACCAGCCAGCCTAGTACTGTGAACAGATTTGAAAGCGACAGCAAGAAAACAATCAAAAAACCTCGAACACTCAGGTCTATTCTAGGCGAAAGAACTTGTCACTGTGTACCAACCAAGCCCCTTGGAGCCGACGCGCCGCCAAGCGGCGGCAAGGGAGATAATTTCCAAAAAAGTCGCTCATTATTAAGTTTGAAACAGTTATCTTCCATAGTTCAGGGTCAGCTTTGAAGAGCTCCTGTGACCTTGACCTTGAAGCAAGGTCAACCAAACTGGTATCAAAAGATAGGGATTACTTTGCCCTATATACCATATATAGGTCAGGTATCCAATCTCAAAAACTTCAGAGAAAATTGAGATAATGTGAAAAATGGCTGTTTTTTAGATAACATTTATGGCCCCTGCGACCTTGACCTTGAAGCAAGGACAAGCCACTATGTATTTTTATTGAGGCCTTGTCATCATACACCATCATGCCACATTTGGTATTGATAGACTTAATAGTCTCCGAGAAAAGTCCAACGTTAAAGTTTTCGGACGCCCGGACGGACGAAAAGGGTGAATACATAGACTCACTTTTGCTTCGCATGTGAGTCAAAAAACACACATCAGAACACGAAAGCTACCGATATTGCAGGACAATCATCTTTCTTCAACTGATTTCTACAGCCCCTCCAGGTGCCTCTATCAGCTCTGGGTGAGGATTGTTGTGACAAAAAAGCATTGCTGAGGGCTACCTTCATTCCAAGAACTTAGGCGGCTTTCATATAAGTTGAACAGAAATGTCAGCACAAAGGGCAGCTTGCCTTAATCGTGCTTACATGTGGACCCTCGAACCACAGCTCTCAATCTCCGATAAGGAGAAAGCTAGGGAGTTCTTTTCGCTCTTTATCAATGCAGACTGACCGATAAACGAGCGATACTAGATTGGCGAGCATGCAAACGACTATCAAATGAAACGTTACTCAACATTATCTGGATTTTTCACGTAATCTGAATAAATTTTAATCTAGGACAAAATCCATTGACACAAAGTATTTCAAGCATGTTGCCAATAAAGTTTCCTCGTGATAAAATGTAACGAGGCGAATGGAGAGAGAGAGAGAGAGAGAGAGAGAGAGAGAGAGAGAGAGAGAGAGAGAGAGAGAGAGAGAGAGAGAGAGAGAGAGAGATGATTACATTCATGAACGGATCATAATCACGCACACTAAAGGTGATGAACGAAAACATATCCCACTCGCCTTTTCCAGCTGACCGATGCACGCTGTTGGTTAAAATCCCAGTTTCATTCTGATCAGTAATGGTCAATCATCAAACGATAACGTATTGATATTCTTGATTATTAATCACGGTTTCTAAATGAGTGCATCTTTAACATTAAAATGTAAAATAAAGCATTAATAAACATGATAGGCCTTATGACCAGAAGTTATGAGATTGCTTTGAGCAATCTAAACTGGATGAAGCGCCACAAGGCACCTCTACCTCCACCTCCACCTCACAGGTAGCAGTTTCCATCACATCCATCATTCCGCTTACTCAAGCCCCAAGACTGATCTGGGGATCAAGACTGAACAGCGGGTCTGATCACTAACAACAACAATAACAATGTGATGGTCAAGCACTGTGGTCCGGGGAAACCTATTCTGCCTCAAGCCAGGCCAAAGGTCAAAGGAGAGTGTTCTCTCTTTAGTCTTCTCTCTTTGTAGGGGGCTGCCTCCTGACATGACAGGCGGCCTACTACGCAGGTAGGAGTATGCCTAATGGGAGCCAGCTATCTATCGGGCCCAAATCCTCCCTGTGGTACAGCTAGTGAGGTCAGCAGTCCTAGGCCAGTCTCATTCTCACATTTCTCTCGGCCAGACATCAACCTTGCCTGGCTACAGGCAGGGCGTGAGGAGAGGAGAGGCGGACAAGGAGGGTACAGGTATACCCGTTTCAAGATTCGTCATGTGATAACCACCCAAGACTGCGACAGCCATTATGGTTTGAACTTGAGTGAGACGAGGGGCGGTCGTGGGAAAGGAAGAGGGGACTGTCCCACCGCTTTTCTTCACCTTCTTTTATGTATACACTGGTGTACGCACTCACTTTCAATGATTTTTCCCCCTTGAACTAATCATTATTTCATTAATAAAAACCTAAACACAAAAAACTCCAGGATACGGCGAGCACAGAGTTACCTACAGCTCATCCAAAAAAAAGCTTT
>JAWQFJ010034937.1:0-2500 GCA_034096865.1 Theodoxus fluviatilis | reverse complement strand
GACTGCTCGAATGAATTAAATAAAAAATGAATGAATGAATGAATGAACAAACAATCACATTATCAAAGGAAGGGGTGTGTTCTCCCAGATTTGTTAGTAAGACACGCTTACCGCCATGATGCATATTTAGCAGTGGGAGTTGGAACAGCTATAACGGTGCGCGCCTGCGTGCGTGACAAAGCAAGCCGTGGACAAAAACTACACAGGCCTGCCTATGTCGTAACAGGAGATTGTAACCAGCACCTTGTGTAGAATAGCAGACCGGCTCTAAAACATCCTGAAACGTCAGCATGGATTTGGCACTCATTATTCATTGAGATCAGCACACCCTGACACCGCAGTCGTGTGAGTTACGACCGGACGCTGGGACCAGTGCTCACAGAGGACAAACGGGATTCTCCCTATGAACTGGCAAAGAGCAGCCAACATTCATTGTTTTTTGGCCTTTAACGGAGTGGGAAGCAAACTGTGTGCTTTATTTGACAGCAGACAGGCAGACGATAGCACTTCCTTAAAAGTTTCGTATGTTGCTGCGTCCACTACGTCACAATGCAGGCAGCAAGTAACAAAAACAAATGACAGGCTAACAGCTACCTGCATAACATATTGTATCGAGTGTTCTCCTCATAATATCCAGCAATGACAAGACTTTCGATACCTCGAGGACGAGCAGACATTTTCCATTACATAAAGGTGGTTATGATGGTTGCCTGTCGCAAGCGACAAAGGCAAACCGCATTTAAACAATTATCTCCTTCGAATTTGTTTGTTGATGTGACTAGGCCGATACGCGAGTCACATTGACGGGAGCAGTGGGGACACCACCACGACAACGCCTGGATTCTAACGCATCATGAAGAAGCTGAAATGGTCGGTGTCGGTGGTTGTTGTGACCTTTGACCGCAGCCGCCACTCCCCCTGACTGACTTCGCACGCCCGGGGAGTTATGCTAAGATCCGGCCGCGTTAATGTATCTGCGTTTTGTGACAAACGCCTTGCTCGGCGGTACTGTACTCCATGCACTGGAAGGCATCTCTGCAGGTGTTCTGAGCTGCAGCCCTTTTTCCCTGCCTGCGTGCAATGGTGAGACGACGCCATATGGTCTCCTTGAAGGTGGTTGTCGCTTTCCTTGCGGTCACCATCCAGTTGACTCGATCCTTTGCCAGGAATTCCAAATCTCTTGGTGGCACCTATTACCCATTACATACATGTACATCAACATTCACTATGAATTAGCAGCTAACAAGAAGAACAGCTGCTATCGATGAACGCACTGTACTTCGTAGTGTCAGGTCTACAGTGACATCTGGTGACACTCTTGGCAGCTTCGGACAATCTTAATTCTCCTATGCTAAGCCAGGTGCCTCACACCAGAAGTCCACACAGAGTGATCAGGTGACGCCTGTGTGCTGAGAACTTGTCCAAGTCCCTCCCTATTCTGAAACAACCGTTTGACCACTGTCTGACAGCCGAGTGTCCCGTGTCTATTGAGACGACTGTTTTCTCAACGTTCTTGGACTTCATGAGTCAAGGACTACAGGCACGCACTGAAGCGAGTCATGAAAAGTATGCAACAACACTGATAACCCTACGGAATGTTTCATTCCTGCAGGGCTGTTTTGATAGCATATCTTCAAAATAAGCTGTTAGGATAAACTAGTGTTACTGGGTCACATGCGTCAGGTTACACGTGCCAGCATTCTGTGTAAGCCACGCACTCACAAACCTCCATAAAGGGAGCAAACCATACCTGAATAAACCTTTTCAACCCACACTCAATGGGATGTTGAAAACATGTCATCCAAAGCTGGCGTGTTTTTTGTGCAACATCCCATACCACTTCATTAACGCATAGGCGCACACTGATGTTGTGTAAGAGATTAAACAGACTATCTACACATCATATCAACATTAATTGTGCGGGGGACATGGATAAAAGAAAAGAAAAAAGACAGCATGCATCAGATTACATCGGCTTCATTCCATACAGTGCTTGTGCAAACATGAAAACCACGAGTCAACCCTTGGTCCCAAAAATATTGCGGATACAGAGAGACCGCCCTGACAAAAACGGAACAATACAATCACCGACCGAGAACCAAAACATGATCCTCTCATCTCTCTAACGCGACCGTCCATCAACTGTGCCCGGGCTGACATGGAGGAATGTGCAACTACCGCTGTGCGACAAGGAATCTTCCAGCCACACCTGGACACACCTGTCCTGAAAATCTCGTCGCGATTACGACCGACTTCTAGTAGAGCCGGGCCAACACATAAGTCTGTCCATCCAACCATGACATGGTCTCAACATGTACTCACCCACTCCCGCATGGTCTCAACATGTACTCACCCACTCCCGCACTTTTTTGGTGTGTGGAATCGATCAATCAACTTACACGAGAGGCAGCGACAGCAGGTGTAGACAGACTTCTTTGGTCACCCTCCTCTTGTTTTTCAAGAATTATAGTCTGACAACGGCCCTTCATCTCTTTGTTAG
>JAWQFJ010034936.1:30000-33934 GCA_034096865.1 Theodoxus fluviatilis | reverse complement strand
ACCTCTCGAGAAAAGAGGGGGAAAACACACATAAAAACACAACAAAACCACAACCTCTCGAAAAAAGAGAAGAAAAAAAAGTTTCAGCGCAGAATCAAACCTGGTCATGCATGACCAAGAGTCGAACGCTCTACCAGCTGAGCCATTAGAGAATTGCAATGACGGAGTGTTTGTAAAGCATGTAAATCCATTTCTAAGCTATCGGCCCAGGAACAATCAACCATATATTTTAAACATGATGGATAGGTTCAGGAAGCTCCTATTATGACATGCTTTGCTTTCCTTTGGCATGTCATAGACGCTGAATTAACACTCACACAGTCACACAGAGGAGGAAGTGTATTATAGATGTTCAACCCAGACATGTGCATTCGTACTCATTCAGTGATTCACGCACACACCGTGTGTGGTTACCGTGGTTACGTTGTGTTTTCTTCGCGTAGACACTGATCTATATCTAAATACGTGGAGTAGATACAGACCTGTGCACTTGTATGATAAAATCGTAATTTTTACGATTTTCGCCTGGCATGAAACGATAAAATCGTAATTTTTACGATTTTCGCCTGGCATGAAAAATCTTCTGATTTTTCACTCTACGGACCGGCATTACTTTTTTCTGTACAATTTCGGCCAGTTTCGGCAATTGCCGCGCTCGCCTTCAGACACCACGTGCGTTCTGACTCTCTCCAAAGTACAAGCCTATCATATAACTCTACGTTTACTGACTCCAGTTCATGCAGAAGAGGTTTCTCTACAGTCTTCAGCTTGGCCAATCAAAAATCAGGGCGATTTTATGTGCGGTATAGTAGAAATTATGGGCTATCCAGAGGGTGGAAGTGGACGCTCGAGGCAACATGTCGCGATCGCGAAATCTGTTTGAGGATTTTAATCCTTCAGCTGCCGAAGATGAAGATGATGAGGAAACTTTAGATGAAGTGATCAGGCAAGCTGTAATTAGCTCAAGAATGCCGACCTCTCAAGCTGCGAGTGATCGAGAGGTGGGAGAGGATGACAGTGAGGGTTGGATGCGAACAGCTGATGAGTGATGATCCGCTAATTGCGCCGTTCACGGGCGAGTCGTTTAAATCTTACGATTTCGATCTAAAACTGTGTAAAAGGTTACCCATAATTTCTGCTGTTACGTCAATTGAAATGTAGAGACAGAGAGTCGACACACATATATAATTCTTTCTCCTTTACCAGTGTTCTCAAATTCAGTGTTCGTCATTAAACAGCTTCAAAAAAAGAATTGACACGATGTTCAAAGACTACATGTACTGTGATGATGTTGGCCACCCGCTGCTGTTGCCACGTATACCACTCTCTGCCACTCATAAGCCACCGGAAGAAAAGTATAGAGAATAGACACGATCTTTTAAGATCGTTAGAACTAGGGTAGTAAAAAGTGAGAGTAGCCATAAGTACTGATCAAAAGATCAGATAAAGGCCTCGCGGCCTAAGACATCTGAGGACATACTAGGCCTGGTAAAAGACCAGCTAGTATCCATAAGAACAATAAAAATACAGCCAGAGAACTACCAGAATCCGCGATAGGCCCTGGACGCCTAAGCAAGCCGAAGAATTCTATTCTATTCTATTCTATTGACCCTCCTTCAAAAATCTCCTCGCAAATGACGTCACGTTATACGACGTCAAATGATCACGTCACAAATTTTGCAAAATGGAGTCTGTTGAATCGTTTTCAATGAAACACCAAAATGTAAAAAAGTCACTTTCTTTTCAAACCTCGATTCTGAAAATTTGATAATATTGAATGGGACCTAACTTCCAGTCAGTGTGCAAAATCTCAAGGAAATCCGTCCAGTAGTTTTTGAGATATAGGCCGTGGAGACGGGACAGACACACAGACACACAGACAGATACAGTCTGTAGGACCTCCAGTAAACCTGGAGGGATAAAGTCTGTAGGACCTCCAGTAAACCTGGAGGGATAAAGTCTGTAGGACCTCCAGTAAACCTGGAGGGATAAAATTGCAGCACAACCGTACGTACAACACTCCAGATTGGTCTGACTTCAAATTCTGTTTACGTCACGGATTCGCTTTGTATTCCTTCGACGACGCGACACGGAAATTACCACTACAGGAGGGGAGAAGAGAGAACGAGCTTTGCAGTGAATACGGATACGCCGGTATGAGTAGAAGTCATTTCGCCGAGGGAGAAGCCTTAGTTGGGCTAATTGAACCCTAATTATATTTTTTTTAAATAGGGAAATTGGCTAACTAAAGTCCTTTTATGTTATCATATGGTGATTTGCCTAGTACATCGGCAACAGCTTGATTCTAGAGAGATAATAAAAACAGAAATTATCAAAAAGAGAAAAGGCACCTGTTTGGTCCCAACTGATGTTACAGGGTTGAATTACTTAAATGACCAGTGCTCAGTCACATTTGTCCTTTGCATAAAATGAATGACAGTCAAACGCGTAGACGGGCAGGAAGGTAGGCAGGCAAAGTCAGACAGAAAAGCGACGGAACCGTGTCTTAGTGAAACAAAAAAGTGGCTCATGGTCAGACAAGCAGATAGCCAGGAGAAGGAGTTGCTTCAGACGTTTGTCCAGGTACAGATGTGTTCCACACACTCCCATTCTCCAGTCAGGGAACCACTGAAACTCAGTCTCTACCACAAGGAGTTTCTCTAGTTTGGAACTACTGTTACTCCACGTGTTATTTTCTTCGTGGCAAAGAAAAGTAATGCAGTCATTAAATCCCCTCATTACAAGATGTGTACTTCAAAGCTGGAACTGGCGAGTGGGGGTCAGTGTCCCTGCTAGGTCTAAATGGGAAGTGATTCTGGAATTTAAAATGTATTTTCCACGTTATTTACACATAAAAAAGGCTTGCATGAGGTGATGAAATAGTTCCACCTACTTGTTTCCCCTTCTCCTCTCTGGTAGATGTCCACTCTGATGACGTCATACTGGCCGTCAAGTTCCACCTGCCACGAAGGGTTGTCCGTGCACGCTGTTTCTGCGTGAACAAAATCGTTCAAGAGTCAAAATAATATCAGCTGAACAGGATTAACTGCATTGTATATGTATAGAACACGGAAAACATTCCGGACTGGAGACACACAACACAGGGTAAACGGAACAATTTTTATGTGTGATGATCTTGAAAAACATAGATTACCCACATTTTGTGATCCACCAAATGTAAGTATGTAAGTATAACTGCCAACATGAAATATCCCATTGCTGTGTAGCTCCATCGATAGAATATTCTGCTGCAAGCAAAAGTACGTAAGCACCACCACTACAATACAACTTTGGAGCTACTGGAATTAATGCATGAAAAAATTGTATCAACTTTTCGTGTAGAATGGTGTAAAGTCCGGTGTTTATTTCTTTATTTAGACCAGCTTGTTAGGGATGTACTTTCCCATGGAGAAAATTCTGTTTAGATCTTTTAAGAGAGGTTTACTGAGACTTTGACCCTTTTCCCAGCACTTGAGTGGGAATTTTCATTTTAGTGTTTATAATACACTCGCTTCTCCAGTCACGTACTCGGCTGATTAGTGTTCACGTTTATGAACGACGGAACGAACGATGTGTCTCACACACACACACACACATACATATATATATATATATATATATATATATATATATATATATATATATATATATATATACTAGCCGCTTCGCGGCCAGGCAATGCGCAAAGCGCCAAAGCCACATACAAAGCCAAATTGTTCATCCGCCTTTGTGTTTTTTCCATTACGTAACCATGATAACCAAAAACTTTGTTCACAGATCTTCATCATTTGACTTTACCTACCCACACCAAATTTCGGTCAAATCGGATCACTTTGAGTTTTCGGCGGCCATCTTGTTTGTGCCCACTTCCGGTTACCATGGCAACACCATTTTTTTAACCCCACATTGACCAGGCCCCGGCCCACACCTAACC
>JAWQFJ010034936.1:2500-25000 GCA_034096865.1 Theodoxus fluviatilis | reverse complement strand
AGACGCCCTGAATGTCAGTGGAGGTGTCTGGTAGTGGTCTGTCCCATCAAAGGTGGAACTCTGGGTGGCGGTTTTGTTCAAAGCTACGTTGGTCACAGGACCTGTGTACAGAGAGAACCTTTGCACTGAGGAACTTGTAGATGAGGCTTTTACTCTGTGACAATGCAGCAGCAGGAAACCCCAACAAAAAGCGATAATCTACATGATGCTCAAGACAAAAAGATTCCAGAGCAACTTTAGAAAGACAACGCCATGCGCATTACTGCATGGGACCTAGACCCAATGTTCAAACCATGTTTGGAGCAATAGAGGCGGCATTCAAGTGAATTGCACCAGCAGCAACAGCATCAGCGACAACGCCAGGCAGTAGGAAGTACTTGTGTGGCAGTATGGTAGTGATGGGTTCATGATAGAAACAACAGCACCGGTACCATCAGCAACAAAAGTGGCGACGCCAGCATCAGTAACAACAAAGGTGTTACATAGGAAGACGTGGATCTCCTTCAGAGTATTCATGTAAACAAGCGAGGATGAGAAAGAGTTGTGTCCCTTGCATTTGGTTGGGTTATTCACGTAGCTTCTGGCATCGAAGCTCAGAAAGCACACGTTCATTGTGAAGTGATAAATACAGATCACCCAAACTGTAATTTTATGACATCTGAAATGACGAAATCTCTTGTATACAGATCTCGTATCCGTCGATCACAGTGATTATCTGCATAGCAAACGAGCGCCGGAATATTTCATTTCTGATCTAAACGGAGATAAAGTGTGTTTTACTTTTTGTTCTGCATCTTTAAGGAACCGAAAATAGATTTTCCGACACAAATGTGCTTGTAGCAAGCAGTTGAGTGAGAACTCGCGCTGCAAAAGACGCCGCCGCGCCTCTTTCGATCTGTCATAATTGCCGCGCAGCCACCCCTCTAAAGAGAGGTAACTCTAAACACCCATCCTCGCAGATCCAGGCGAAGTTCCATGTCTTTGTATGTAACGTCTTTAGTAACTGTAATCGATAAATAAATCAGCAGTAATAGGCCTACGTATTTGTGAGGAGCGTGCGTGCGTGCGTGCGTGCGCGCACGCGCGCGCGCGAGTGTGTCTGCGTGTGCGAGTGTGTGCATGTGTGTGTGTGTGTGTGTGCATGTGTGTGTGTGTGTGTGTGTGCATGCGTGTTTTATCGAGCGGTAGGCTGCGTCATGTGAAACGCAGAAAACTGGAGAAACAGTACAAACAGTTCGAATCAGCATTGCTACGTGGGATTTGGATCGCTCGCGGTTTCGTGCTATGAACAATGAAACCATCAAGGTGTCAAGCAGAATTACAGTGAATGGGACTGTTGTAGAATCGTCTGATGTGGTGGTGTGAGATCTGGACATTGCTCAGGCAGCTCATAGACATTTTGAGACTTGAAAGTCGGGACAGGGTGGTCAGCTTGGTGGTCCTGCATGAAGATGGCCGGACAAGCTTCGAAATGTTGACAGTTTAGGCGTCAGCCAGGACACCAAGGATGAAAGGACGGTTCCCTTATGCTACGCTCGTATGCACGATTTATAACATGAACATCACAGACGCGGAGAAAGCAAAACAAAAACTGAATACGGACAACATAACGCTCCCCGGCATATCTTCAAAGGAACTGGAAGTCTACGACTAGGATAGACGAGGATAACACATATTTGCAGATAGGCCATAATAATCTTAAAGCAGCCAAATATGGATCTTTAGTACCAAGATGAGCCGGAGGGGCTTGGCTTAGATTTCAGTAACAGCGTCCTTCCTGTGCCCAAACTGCCCCCTGATGGTTGTGGTGGTAGCGGTAGTGGTGCTGGTAGTGGTGGTGGTAGTGTTGATGGTGGTGGTGGTGGTAGTGGTGCTGGTAGTGGTGGTGGTAGTGGGGATGGTGGTGGTGGTGGAAGTGGTAGTGGTGATGGTGGTGGTGGTGGTAGTGGTGGTGGTGGTGGTGGTGGTGATGGTAGTAGTAATAATAGGTGTTATTATAGAAGTAGTAGTAGATGTTGTTGATGTAGTGTTAGGTGAGTCAACGACAGCAGTAGCATCAGTGGCAGTGAAGGTTTGTTTGACTGATTGCCAACAAAGCGCAACATGAATGTTTTGTTTCATGTGACATCTATCGATATGGTTTCATTGTCTAATATTCTGAAATATCTGAATACTATTAAGAACTTACAGATGAATGCTTACTATTCGAGTTTGAAATCACCAATGACAAGAACAACACAACTACCTTTGTAAACCTCGATCTCGCACAGTCGGACTGGAGAATCACTTTTCAGTACAATGGCATGAGTTGTCAGTCCTCCGTTGAAGACTCAGTCCAGGATGCTCTGCGACTGAAATCTTTGGCAGCCGTCAACGGCCGACCCTGTATCACCGTCAGGTTGGCGAGGTCTGTGCAGTGGAGAGGGGAGGAAGCTTCATGGAAGGAAACCATTCCGCTGATAGTCTACTCCGCCCTCTTCTCACACGCACGAATTAAAAACATGCCGTGAGTGTCGCATGGCCTTAATACAACGGTAATCGAGTCAACCTTCAATTCACACAATGATTTTAGTTTTTATTTATTCACTTTCTGATATTCTTCACTATGAGCGTTTTGCCGTTAGAAATTCGATGATTATTATTTCAGAAACGTTTTCATTTATTTGTCTTTACCACTGAATCTCTACCTCCATGCGCTACCATACATATGTGCTGCTTGGACCCGCCCCTGGCTGAGCTACTGGAGTGGGACCCGAAAATCCATGGGGGGGGAGGGGGGGGGGGGGGGCTTCGGCTGATGAGGGGTGCTTCCATTCTGTAAACCCGAGTCAGTAGTATAGACGTTATTCACGCAGCGGCCATTTTGAAATCGAAAACGAGACTACCGTAAGTCCGCAAATTTAATGGCGTCCAGCGTCTATGGCGAAACCGAAGGCTTCATCATCACATAGACACTGCTGTGTTCCTTATTGCGAGAACGATGATCGATATGACGAGAACTCCAGACTGTCCTTTTTCAAATTCCCCACAGACAAGAAGCAGAAGAAACTATGGATCTGGAAGATTCGTTGTGATCCTGGCAAAAAATTCAAGGCAACAAGAGCCTATAGATTTAGGTCTTGTAAAAGCAAAAAAAAAGTTAAATCATCTAACCAGAACATTCAAGATCCTCATAAAAACACCATATTTATCATATCTTTTCATCAACTCAACTACACTTCTTACGAAATAAAGTCATTTCTACAACTTCAGATACGAATAAAAGCGACAAGGCTTCAGATAGTGCCTCACGAGGAGCGCACATGTTTGTGATGTAAAACGTGACCTTCATTACAGTATTACACTACGAGTGATCTTATCCGATACCAGTTGATGTTTTACCCCTCTGCTAAGATTATAATACAACTCATTCGAGTTTTACATGAAACATTTAGTTATCTCGATCGTCTGCTGGCGTAGTGGCTACGGTTCGATCGTGTTCGTCTGCTTGGTTCGTAGTGTTGATCATTATGAATGGTGTTTCTTGAAATAAGGTCAGTAAGCCTATATGTTAATTTATAACGCTAATATAACCATGGGCTGTCTTAATTTATCAAAGCTGTATGTTGATTGCGTCAATAGGTCGTGAAATACATTTTACAAATCCAAGCTTCGCGCACTTCTATTTATAGCTGACGCGCGGACCTCAGCGGCACCAGGATAGATTATAAATACATTGTTGTCCTCGAACCTGCCTGCTGTTGACATCGTGTACAATGCTAGTATTGTCTGATGCTATGAAATACGTTCACCAGTAAAAGGTCCAACACAAATATTCCTAAGGTTGTATTATAATCTTTGCAGAGGGGTAAAACATCAACTGGTATCGGATAAGATCACTCGTAGTGTAATACAGTATGAAGGTCACGTTTTACATCACAAACATGTGCGCTCCTCGTGAGGCACTATCTGAAGCCTTGTCGCTTTTATTCGTATCTGAAGTTGTAGAAATGACTTTATTTTGTAAAAAGTGTAGTTGAGTTGATGAAAAGATATGACAAATATGGTGTTTTTATGAGGATCTTGAATGTTCTGGTTAGATGATATAATTTTTTTTTTGCTTTTACAAGACCTAAATCTATAGGCTCTTGTTGCCTTGAATTTTTTGCCAGGATCACAACGAATCTTCCAGATCCATAGTTTCTTCTGCTTCTTGTCTGTGGGGAATTCGAAAAAGGACAGTCTGGAGTTCTCGTCATATCGATCATCGTTCTCGCAATAAGGAACACAGCAGTGTCTATGTGATGATGAAGCCTCCGGTTTCGCCATAGACGCTGGACGCCATTAAATTTGCGGACTTAGTCTCGTTTTCGATTTCAAAATGGCCGCTGCGTGAATAACGTCTATTGACTCTGGCACAGTTCGCAATGAATGCGTAATAGGCTTGACCCTTGGCATAACAGCCTTGCGCCAAAAATAGTTCGTTCTGATACTATTGTTCTCTCCACTTTTTACAGAAATCATTCAGATGTAAAAACTTGGTTCCATTTCAACACAAACATTTTATTGTATCGAATAAACGCTTGTTTGTTGTCTCAACAAGAGTAAGTTAAGAGTTTTGTGAGAAATAGTCTTAGAACTACTTTAACGGCGTAAGTCAGGGAGCACAGCGGCTATCCCACAAGCCTCTCGTGTGACCTCCGCTTGCATAAATTGGCCGAAAACCTTCCATCACGTGACGACAACAGTGCTAGAGATACTTTTGCCGGTAGGCGAAATCTCTAGTTTACTAGAATGGGGTGCTTCACGCCTGCAGGCTGTATGTTGTACTGGGACAGCTGTCTCTGTGTTCCTGACTAGCGTCCTATTCATCGTAGTGCTGGTCTGAGGGAAACTATATGGGATCATAGTGTTTATCATTTTTCTTCAAACCCACTCTTCTCCTTCCCTCTTTCTCTCATGCTTTCCCCTATAGTCCTCTCCACTTTGTTCTTTGAGCGTACGTTGAAATTTCACATGGTTTTAAATGATGGACGAAAGGTATACTTACGACAAGAAGCGGTCATTATTTGTTTACTGCAGGCGTACTCAAGTTTAGAAAAACCTATTTCACAATGAAGAACAATTTGGGCAGAACATGGGAGATAACACGAACAATAAAAAAGTTTGTGCTCTTCAACGCTCTTGCCGAATATACTTGTTCACTTCACAACAAAATGACGCAATGCAAGCTAAGCATCCTCACTCGTGATCAATAACAATGATCAGCCCGCATCACGCCGAGGCAGCACAGATATGAAACCACACTCCCTGCACCCGATTCTGGGCTAATTTTGGGAAAAAAGAAAGACTGGAATATTACCAAAATGAAATACGTTCGTTTTGTGGTTATATAATCCTTTTAATGGAATATTGACATTAGTTAGATGTACATATGAATGTCAACTATGTACTCAAATGTGCATATGGGTTCACACATATTTTCCAGAATGTGAACACACGATAAGATATTTACATTTTATTTCCAACCCACAACTCCGCCCTTGAAAGAGAAATGTGTCACCTTTACGAGGTACTGAGTCGGAAATCCATTTGCTGATTTCGAGCGACTGGCAAACAGTAATTGCGAAGTTTTGGGATATGGATAATAGGATTACTGTCGTACTTTCCTCGAAAATTACTTTGTTGCGCGTAATAGCTTTGACAAGAGCCTGATTTTACGCGTTAAATGATTAAACGATGTTTCAAATGCATCCATCGGGTCTGGATTAAAAAATAGTTTGCTCCAAGCACTGATTTGACTGTCCTTTTTGCGCTGGATTACAACAACTGAGTTAACGTATACAATACATCCCATGACAATATATATCCCGGCTATTTAGACTTACACACATTGATTATGTTATGAAAGAAGAGAGACAAAACAGGCACAACACGTGTAATCCGACGACAGCCCAACATAGAGCACCACGGCAGCAGGAGTCCTTATCTTTCACGAGTCCACAGTGGCACGTTGCGTAATGGCCGCATTATGTACATAGGATGGCCGCGTCTGCGCTGCTCAGCTCAACTTTTCCACCATTTGCCTTGCTACGCCGTCATGAGAGGAAGACAACACCACTGCTGGCATTTTACTCATTCAGAGTGCACGACTATATTTAAATCGGAAATGGACTTTCGACTCGTTTTGGTGTCCACTTTGTAGAACGCGATACACACTCTAATGCTGAATTTATAGAAGTGCACAGCCGTGTTGTAAGTATACTAAGAGGTGATTGATCGGTGTCAGATTGCGAACCTATGAAAACAAGAGAAGGGTGACCAATGGAGTCTGGCGAAGTTGCCAAGTTGCAGGGATAAGTTCTCGGAGAGTAATCTCCTTCACTAGGCCTGAAGAGAGAGTTTATTCTCCGAAAGCTTGCAACTTTGCCGATTGAATAGGTTACTCTTCACTTCTTTTTGTAAGTATGCTGACAATGAGAGAACAGTTTCATTGGGATCTCGGCAAAAATGTGCCCAAAGAAAATACTGCACGCAAGCGCGCACTTACAGTAACGGGAGAAATCGTTTCGAGCGCAAGCATGCATACACTATACGCCCAAATGCACGCATGCATACGCGCAGGCGCACACATACACATTCTTCGTTTACTCTAAGACAAAAACCAGTTCAACATTTTTAGAGAATGCTGGTCCAACACCAATGCTGTACATAGGCAGTCGATGACTACTTTCAAAAGTGTCCATTTCACACAAGTTGTTCTGCCAAAGGCATGTACTCGTCAGTTTAAAAAAAGAGAAAACGTTTGGTCAAAGAAAAAAGGTATATATCTGAGCATGCTACTGAAATATTCATCAGCAGCGCAGGGCAGGGGGTTGGGCTTGCCATGCTCTCCCTGTCGAATTGGGATGCAGGGGCTTTGTCAGCAAGTCCATGGTTAGGTTGCTTCGAGGTCTGGGCCAGCAGGGTAAGCAAGAGTAAGCAGTAAAAGAGAGGCTGCAAAATGTTTTGGAAGCTGCTTCCCTTTGGAGTTGGAGGAAACACATGCTGCCCTGATTTCCTTGATGTCTTCTGCAGTTTGATGTTCAAGATGGAGCCGGCCCCGAAAGCACAGAGGCCACAGCATTCCAGCTGACGTGGAAGGACTCGCTGCTGTATCGATTCTCAATTTTTGTCGAGCTTTCAACTTCGTCACAGATTGTGTGTTCATTCACCCGTGATCCTCTACTGCAACCTCTTCTGTGCTTTGCTTGTTGAACTTTTCTTTCGTCAGTAATTTCATCTTATTTTGTTTTGCTTACAAAACATTATATTGTTCACGATGCCTCTACACAATGCAATATTCAATCTTCTCAAACAATGTACTTCAAGGCATTTGATACAGGAATTGTCTACATTGGGAAATGTCGTACGTACAGCCCTGTCAGAATTTGAACAGTGTCGAATAACAGCTCCGAGTTGCACAGACTCAGCGCTTGTAAGCGCTGGATAGCGCTTGCGCCGTGAAACGGCTTCTTCAGGACGCGTAGCGCTGCAAAGCGCTGCATGTGATTCGGCGCTTTGCAGCGCTGCGCCTCCTGAACAAGCCGTTTCATGGCGCAAGCGCTGTCCAGCGCTTACAAGCGCTGAGCGTGTGCAACTCGGGGCTATTCTCTTCTGTTTCAGAAAGCCGCTTGAAGCGATTTCTTCCGTCTGCCCCGAGTAGCACACACTCAGCGCTTGTAAGCGCTGGACAGCGCTTGCGCCGCGAAACGGCTTGTTCAGGAGGCGCAGCGCTGCGAAGCGCCGAATCACATGCAGCGCTTCGCAGCGCTACGCGTCCTGAACAAGCCATTTCACGGCGCAAGCGCTGTCCAGCGCTTACAAGCGCTGAGTCTATGCAACTCGGGGCTGCAGACAGCAACTGCCGCTAGAGGCCGCCCTTATCAGCTGGAGCACGTGACCATGAGCTGTCGGGGCCTCAATCTAGATGGAAGACCATGAATAGCGTGCCACCAGAAAGCAGATTGATGGTGCATAGTACTCTTTCGCGGTCGCCTATGGTAGAGGTATAATGTTAGGAGACAATCTAATGGCAATCTTCTGCTTAAAACGCCTTCGAAGCAAGTAACTGCATTAACTTTAAATCGATAAGCGTCTATTTCGTTGACTCACAACATTGCTCTAAATGAGGATGTTTACGACGTTTTGATTATGTATGTACTCAGAGAGATAGCGCGGAGTGAAGGTCGGTAAGACTGCATGCGCTACTGCAATTATCCTACCTGAGTGGGAAAAAGCAACTATTCTCATCCAATCAACGGTGGTGCTGGCAAAGCCGACGTCCCAGTAGTTATGCGGATTTTGGCTGCAGCTTGCAGTGCTCCCGTCTGTCAGCTCTGGTGTGACGTAAGGCCTCCCTGGGAAAATCATTCTGGCTGTGATGGGAACTTTGCCTCCTGTAAAACGAGAAAATTATGTCAATATCTCATTCTCTCTCTGGTGTAAAATTGGGTCACACTTGTTATGTTCTTCAAATTTGTAACTTTATGTAAACGTGTTAGTACCAGCAACTTTGTAAATCTGGCCCAAATCCCAACAATTGTTTGTTTTGTGCGCTTGAAATTCGTATTCTGTCACTTATTCATAAAGTCAAATCATTTTAAATATTCAGATTTACCTCAAAGACTCCATTGAAGTTAATACTACTGCCAACCCATCACACTTTTAATTTAAGATATTTGGAGAGGATTAGGTTGGAAGCAATTCAGAGACTGGTTGGACATCCGGTGGGATTTCTGAACAAACAAGGATGGAATTTACTCAGGATTTGTTTTGATTTGAAAACTTCAAGGTACCGTCACAGATATGACATACAGAGGAAACCGCTTGATATCCCTTCTAGTAAGCTGCAGTGCTGTTGTCTTCGAGCTTTTGGGACCTGCTAGAACTGCACTCGCAAACCCGGCCCCAAGCACCACTCTTACGCCACAACGGGTTTCGTGAAGCACGTGTCGTCCCCACATTTAGTCCTATGTGCCAGCACGTGCTTCCCCTATAGCTACATGAAGGCAACTGCAGCAAACTCTCCTTCTACAAAATACAAGACTGAGATACCTGGGATGCGTTCACTGGCGACGTAGGAACCCCTCTATCGATTCCTCAGAAGATTTTACACCTTTCTTTAGCTGTGTGCCTGCCTCGTCGTATTGAAACTTATATCGTTCATCTTAAAAAGATCTTCCCCTTCAGTCCAGTGTTGACCTATACATGTAGTAAAAGATTATAGGTTACACAAAGATAGTTGATTAGCTCATTGTTGTGAGGATCGAGACACGTTGCGCCCCCAAGCGGGAAGGAATATGGGTGAATCAAGGGAAGTAATCACACCGCTTAGCGACATTTAAAACTGCTTGTTTGTCGACGCGTTTCTGATGCGTTCCGATCATGTTTGTGAATAAATTTACGGTGTAATGTGTAATAAAATGATTTGCTGCAATAATGGGGGTGTTTTGGCTTTGTTTTTTGTAGCAGGCGTTGTGAAATCGAACTCGCACATAGGCGTATTAAATCTACATGGTGTTGATGACTGGGAACGATCTATATTTTTCATTATTATCGAAGAATGCAAGCTTGTTTATCAACGTATACACCCCTGTGGAATATCTTTAGGAAATGCAAACCAATACATACCTGTCAAGAATGTGATTTGCGGCCAGAAGTCATTCGATGAAGTGAATTCAGTTAGAACATGAGAGAAGTGATCAAGGCAAGACCTGTGTCGACTTATGACCTGCATTCCATTTTTAACAAGTAAGAGCTTTCACGACCTAATGATGCATTCAACATACAGCTTTGATAAATTAATGCAGTTGACGACTTACATTTTCTTAGGATGGGTTTCTAGTGTCCCAAAATACAGCGTTTTCTGTGCAAAGTAGTGAAATACTTGGTTCATCGAAATGGATGGTTCTGCACATGTCCATGAGCCTATAGTCCGTTTAAACATTGCTCTGTCAGTGGAGACGGTACTGACTTCGCATGCCCGGGGAGTTATGCTAAGATCTGGCCGCGTTAATGTATCTGCGTTTTGTGACAAACGTCTTGCTCGGATACATTAACGCGGCCGGATCTTAGCATAACTCCCCTGGCGTGCGAAGTCAGTAGTGTCTCCACTGACAGAGCAATGTTTAAACGGACTATAGGCTCATGGACATGTGCAGAACCATCCATTTCGATGAACCAAATATTTCGCTACTTTGCACAGAAAACGCTGTATTTTGGGACACTAGAAACCCATCCAAAGAAAATGTAAGTCATGAACAGCATTAATTTATCAAAGCTGTATGTTGAATGCATCAGTAGGTCGTGAAAGCTCCTACTTTTTAACAAGAAGGGCAAAGCCCATACGACTCACATGCTTGACCTTGACCTTTATATGACCTTGACCTTCAGGTGACCTTCAAGGTCAAGGTCAAACAACTAAACCTACCAATGACATCATACACTAAGAAATGCTTTACACATTTTTCCTACCAAAATACATGTGACCTTGACCCAAGGTCAGGTCATCAAGGTCATGCAACACAAAGCTGTTAATTCAAGACATAGGAAGCACAATGGTGCTTATTGGCACTTTCTACCATGAGATATGGTCACTTTTAGTGGTTCACTACCCCATTTTGGTCACATTTCATAAGGGTCAAAGTGACATTGACCTTGATGATATGTGACCAAATGTGTCTCATGATGAAAGTATAACATGTGCCCCACATAATTATTAAGTTTGAAACAGTTATCTTCCATAGTTCAGGGTCAGGGTCACTTCAAAATATGTATACAATCCAACTTTGAAGAGCTCCTGTGACCTTGACCTTGAAGCAAGGTCAACCAAACTGGTATCAAAAGATAGGAATTACTTTGCTCTATATACCATATATAGGTCAGGTATCCAATCTAAAAAACTTCAGAGAAAATTGAGAAAATGTGAAAAATGACTGTTTTTTAGACAACATTTATGGCCCCTGCGACCTTGACCTTGAAGCAAGGTTAAGTCACTATGTATGTTTTTTGAGGCCTTGTTATCATACACCATCATGCCACATTTGGTATTGATAGACTTAATAGTCTCCGAGAAAAATCCAACCTTAAAGTTTTAAACGGACGCCCGGACGCCCGGACCGGACGCCCGGACGGACGAAAAGGGTGAGTACATAGACTCACTTTTGCTTCGCATGTGAGTCAAAAATGGAATTCAGGTCGCAAGTCGACACAGGTCTTGCCTTGATCACTTCTCTCATGTTCTAACTGAATTCACTTCATCGAATGACTTCTGGCCGCAGATCACCTTCTTGACAGGTATGTATTGGTTTGCATTTCCTAAAGATATTCCACAGGGGTGTATACGTTGATAAACAAGCTTGCATTCTTCGATAATAATGAAAAATATAGATCGTTCCCAGTCATCAACACCATGTAGATTTAATACGCCTATGTGCGAGTTCGATTTCACAACGCCTGCTACAAAAAACTAAGCCAAAACACCCCCATTATTGCAAGCAAATCATTTTATTACACATTACACCGTAAATATATTCACAAACATGATCGGAACGCATCAGAAACGCGTCGATAAACAAGCAAATTTGCTTGTCGCTAAGCGGTGTGATTATAATAATAATAATAATACAGACTATTTTTAACGCACATACCTTCCCTAATAGGCAAGCTCATGGCGTGTACAATAATAAAGTCTACACTCATACAAAACATTCTAACACTCACACACTGTATAATTGAAATAAAAAGAAAAATTAAATACAATACAATTAATTAAGTAGCAGGCAAAACACGAAACATAAAAGAGGCGCCTTCACTGCTCGTCAGGAAAGACTGACCGGAACAGGTGTGTCTTGAGGGAGGTTTTGAACTGGGACATGGAATTAGAGTGACGGACAGGGAAAGGTAGGCTATTCCATGTTACAGGGCCGATGTAGGAAAAAGCTCGCTGTCCTTGGGTTATCTTTTTGCGACGGGGGACATTTAACGTTTTGGTGTCTGCAGCTGAACGGTTATTTCTAGCGGGGGTGTAGACAGTGAGAATTTCTTTGAGTGCGTGTGGTGCAGTTTGATTGAAGAAGTTGAAACACATAATGGCTAGCTTATACTCTATCCTCTGAGCGACGGGGAGCCAATGCAGTGCACGAAGGAGTTTGGATGTGGGAGTTCTCTTGGGACATCTAAAGATTAATCTAGCAGCAGTGTTTTGGACTTTTTGCAGTTTGTTTAGCAGAGTGCCAGGAATGCCGGCAAGAAGAGAATTTCCATAATCAAGACGGGACAGAACAAGGGAAGTGACAAGGGTTTGAGTGGCCTGTTGTGAAAGATAGTGACGAATAGTGCCAATTTTCCTTAACTCGTAGTAAGCTAACTGGCAAACTTTGTTCACATGAACTCTCATAGAAAGATCATCATCGAACATGACACCTAAGTTCCTAACAGACTTTGAGAATTCTATCTCACTCTGGCCTATGGTTAGTTTCAGGGCCTGATCGAATTCGCCTCTACCGCCAACCAGGAGAGCTTCGGTCTTTGAATCATTAAGTTTGAGTTTGTTCTGTGTCATCCACTGTTTCACATCAGAAATACAAAGTTCACTTGCAGAGAGAAGAAGTTGGATTTGACTGGGATGAGTGGAGTTGTAGAGTTGCGTGTCATCAGCAAATTCACTGTGAGAGAATGAATGACTGTCAATTACGTTGGAAAGTGGTTGGGTGTACAGTAGAAACAGCAGAGGACCCAGAACCGAGCCCTGTGGGACTCCGTAATTTAGCGGGGCAGGATCAGAAGCAATACCCTGGATCAAAACAGTCTGCCTACGTTCTGAGATATATGATTTCAGGAAGGAGAGTGCTGTGTTGTCAATGCCAAAAACATGTCTTAGACGGGAGAGAAGAATTCCATGATCTATTGTGTCAAACGCAGCACTCAAATCTAACAACGCGAGAAGGGAAACTTTGGAATCATCAGATGCGACAAGGAGGTCGTTTAGAACACAGAGCAGAGCTGTTTCGGTGGAATGGTGAGCACGGTACGCCGACTGAAAACGAGCCAAAAGATCATACTTGGACACGTGCTCTAACAACTGCTGCAAAGCTAATTTCTCTAACAGTTTTGAAAGAAAGGAAAGGTTGGAGACTGGCCTGTAATTGCTAAGCTTGTTTGGATCCAGGTCTTGCTTCTTCAGAAGTGGCTTGACTAAAGCTTGTTTGAAAACACTGGGGAAGGTGCCAGACTGGAAGCAATCATTGATTATTTGTGTCAGAACAGGCAGAATGTCATCAATGCACTCAAGTAAGAGGGATGTGGGAACAGGGTCAAGGTCACAGGAGGTAGGGGTCATACTACGGATGGTCTTAAGGACTACACTAGCCTCAACCGAGCTGAACTGAAGAAGGGGAGTACCACTGAAGGATACTGGGTCTTCGCTAGCACCTGTACCAGCAGACATGTCAACGTTGCTTCGTATGTCAGACACTTTGGACACAAAGAAGTCACAAAATTTCTGAGGTAGAGATGACAGTGGGGAGGAAGGGAGGGCGGTACAACGGGTCTTGTTCATGAGTTTGTTTGTGATGGAAAACAACTGCCTACAAGTGGTAGACGCAACTATCTTTGCGTTGAAATACACTGTCTTAGCCTTAGCTACGAGACGATTGATCTTGTGTTTGACGGAGCTGAACATTTCTTTGTGAACGACTAACCCAGAACGCAGCCACTGTCGCTCAGCTTGACGCTTTTCCTGCTTCAAAGCTCGGAGTTCGGAAGCGACTGCGCTATACCACGGAGTGGAGCGACGCTGAGGGACCTTGCGTTGCGTTGATGGGGCATGACTATCAAGAACAGAGCGGAGGTGATCACACAACTGGTCAGCAGATGGCGTGGACGACGCAGCAGCCAGAGCAGCCACATCATGCCTGAGCACAGTCAAATCAATCGCACGGAGATTTCGAACGCTGCGATACTCCGGTCCCTGCACCGGCCGCTGCACATCTAAGTTACACAACACAGCAAAATGATCGGAAGTCAAATTGTGAGAAACATGGCATGAATGAAAAACGTTGTCATCGGGACGATAGAGTACCCAGTCAATGATGTGACCAGACCTGTGGGTGGGCTCTGAAACAGCTTGTTTGAAACCAAAAGTGGATAAGATGTCCATCATGCGCACAGTACTGTAACTATCTTGCTTGTCATAATGAAAGTTAAAGTCACCAACAATGACAACATTCCCTTGAAGGGTGGCTAACAGATCACTAAATTCAGAATAGAACAGAGTGTCCTTCAACTTGTTTGCTTTGCTGGGGGGTGGCCGATACACGCAGAAGAAATGCACACTAACTGAAGTGTTCAGAGTCAACTGAATGACCTCAAAACTGTCATGGGCGAAAGAGAAGGAAGTACCGACCACAACTGGAAAATGATCTCTTACCAGCACTGCCACACCCCCCGCCCTCGTTGCACGAGGAAGGGACTGGAGACGGTAACCTGCAGGAGTTAAGTCCGCATGTTTCGATTCGTCACCGTGAGTCTTAAGCCATGTCTCAGTCAGAAACATAATGTCAACATTTTCATCACGGATGAATTCCACAATGTCAATGCGCTTGGATTTGTTTCCAACAGATTGTGCGTTAAAGACACACACAGACAGGCGATCCTGTGGCGATGACTTGATGACAACAAGGTTGTTAGGCTGCCGCCCACGAGGAGTGCCCGACGCAAAGCCCGACACCCCAGAAGAAGTGGCGACAACCGGCGTTCCACTGCAGACTGTCGAGTTGAGGGAGACGTCTGCGAAAGGAAGAGGCGCAGACTCAGTGTCCAAGGCGCTGAACACTGGGCTGAGGGGCACCGGCCCCACCGCTGAGGAAGGTGATGATGCACTGCCAGAGGCGTCGACGTCACTCGATGGAGTAGCGATCCCCTCGTCGGCAGATGGCGGCCAGCAGTCAGCACGTACAGTATCCGGGGTCCTGACAGAAATGCCAGGACTAAGCACAAGCACTGGAATCTTTCTCTGCTTTCTCCTCCCTCCTGCCCTGGATCTCCTGGCTTTCACACGTCGCCTGATGCCAAGCTCAAGCAGAGTGGCCTCAAGTGTAGGGTCAAGTGGATGCACTTTACTACGTAGACTCAGCAACTTGTCTCTGGTGTACTGGGTTGTAGATGCACCCTGAAGGGTCGGGGTCAGTACAGATGTACTCAGCTGATTAGTGGAGGGGCACCCATATTCATTCCCGCTTGGTACGCTGCGTTTCCGAGCGTCTTGTAACTTTATATAGCAAAAGCTCGGCATGAGCTATCTTTGTGTAACCTATAATCTTTGATGTAGTTCATCCAACGCTGTTTTCACAAAGAAATCTAATGAGGAACTCATCCTTGCAGGTCTCATTTCATGGAACCTTGGGTGCAAGTGAAAACACAACACTAGGAATGTTTTATTGGACCTGCAATGTTATGTACCTAGTATTCCCTTTTGATCAAAATTAGGTATACAGTTCCTACTGGCTCTGCAGACAGCAGAGGTTGGCATTTGCCCAACAGAAGCTAAATATAGTTCTTTTCTTTAGCAGAAACGGAGCACTCGGAATATGACCTTGAGGTCGCGGGTTCTGTCCTCGATCGAGGTCCTGAATCTTTTACTTTCCATGCAGAATTTCAGCTCTGGACGGAGAACTAGTTATTGTTGTACAATTTATATATGATGAAAATAAAATAATGTACTTGATAAGGTAATTTTCACGTTTTCACAAGTACACACATAGAGACACTCAAACACACACACTTACACATGCACACCCAGATATACCCCCCCCCTACACACACACACACTCGCACGCACATACATGCGTGCATGCACACATACACATGCGCATTTGCACACACAAAAGCATATACACGCGTGCATGGATACGTACATTTTCTTCCACCTCACATCTGATCATGCATTGATCACGAGAAATGTAATCAAGGTTGAGATGAGAATGTTCAAAATGAGGCACAAAACACAGAAAAGTCGGCTTTAACTGAGAACGGGGAAAACTGAGACTGAAGAGTTTTCTGGCGTTGGACGTCTCAGCAGATTAGGCCTGAGAAAGCTTAAGGCGTGTTGCCAAATGTCGTCAGGAATAATTCATCTCTCATTAACATGCCTTAAAAAAAGCAAGCCTAACCATACGACAATAAATCCAAACAGAATGTTCTGATAAAACGTACACGACAGCAACAACAGCACTGTGTTGTATGTCAGTTCATTTGAAGGTTTAGCGTTTTCACACCCAACGTTTGTAGTCACTGCCATCCTTCCGTTGTGACGTAATTGTACACAAAGCGACCGTCCTTGACCTGGATGCCTGTGTGACTGTCCTAAATTGTAAGGAGAAGGCTAGCTGCCTTTCGCTGTGTAGTAAATAAGAACTTCGCGCACATGCTTTTCATGCACACCTAGTCCACGAAACATTCACAGTATAAAAGTGACCCAGCCTGATTAATTCAGGTGCCTTCGTTCTGCTCGATGTCGCGTGAAACGTTTTCTTTCAGCTGTCTGGAAGGCATCGCTTCCATTATCATTAATTCCTCTGCTACCCAGCGTATGCATGCGTCTATCGTCCTGCAAGTTGCAGTGAGTTCTGCCTAAAAACTTAACAAGAAAGATTGCTTGAGGTGTGTTTGGAACTATGGCACATCGTGGACGTTTACCAAAGCACTTCCGATTTGGAATCAACACTGCACGCGTTACTAAGCCAGAAAAACGTTTCGGTTCAAAGTGCGCTCCAGGCTATGTCGCTCATGTTCTCCCTTGACATTGCTTCTGAAGCTTCTTTCTGTACATTATCGACTACAGAAACAAACACACTACCGAGGTAACAAAACACGACAGTTTTGAACAAACCTAAATCATCATCTCATTTGTATAGTACATTGTCATAATGAAGATCTCCGCACCAATAGACTGTAACTGAGACTTTCGACAGCAGGACTTGCATCTCACATGAGAAAAAAGGTTTTGGTCAGAGAAAACCTTTCCAGGCCTACGTAATGCAGCTCTTGTGAAGAACAGAGGCTGAAATGAAAAGATATTTCGAGAGGACCAAACATTTAGCAACTTTTTACTAATCTTCTTGTCTCCTCCTCTGGGACGTTTCAGTCATGCCTGCTGTAATATGTTTGTCGCAACGTTTCTTTCTTTTATATATCTTTCTTTCTTCCTTTCTTTTTTATCTCTGTCTTCTTATCTTTCTTTAATATCTAGCAAGACAGCGAAACTTACCACGCCCCTGGCCAGCTGCTTGGTGAATGGTTCCAATCAGCAACAGCAGCAGGAAGTGACGTCTGAAGGAAGACGCCATGGTGACGTGGCACGGACCCCACGCTGTCCTCCACTCTATAACAAAAGAGCACCTGGATTTTCAAAGGGCCTAATGACCTCGGAGCGGGCGTTGGGATTATACTTTCATCTATCAACACCCTGTTTAAATAACTTTCGCTTACACTTCCGATAACGGGCCACACTAGTGGACTCGTTTGAGGAGAGGAGTGCGGGAAAGACAGTGAATCTGGTAGGCTACAAAAATTGACGGGCCACGACATTCGATTGGTGTAAATGAATAAAAAGACGAGTATTTCTGTTGGGATTTACATTTACTTGTTTATTATCACCAGACAGATAATGTGGCCCACTAGCTGGTGTGGCCCGCCAGCTTGGCTGTCCTTTTCACACCCCTCTCCTCGGTCGATTCCACTAGCGTTGCCCGTCTCTGGAAACCTAACCTGACTTTCTTCATCCAGTCATCCACCACTTATTTCCAGATTTTTTTCACGTACCGTGATTTTTCTACTGAGAACAAGTGAGCATGAACTGCTGAGAAGCTCAGACAAAAGGGCTGGAAGACTGTCGTGTTTACCTGTCTGCATGGAAGGGCTGCGGTCAGATCTTCTAGTCTTCGTCAGAGACGGCCAGCGTCTGCATCATCCGCCTGACAGTGACTGTGTGTTAACGCCAGAGAAGCCTCTCGGTGAAACTTCTTCCTGGTTGACAAGACACGCCCCTCCCAGTCGCGGCCACCAGGCAGTGACGCCTTAGAGTGGCAAGGCGAGCCACGGCGAGGCCTCAGTGACAGTCTACACTGCCATAAAGCTGCTCTTGACTTGGTGACACGACTGATTCCAGTGACTGTGAACATTGATACTCTGTCCTCTTATAATTTGTGGGGTTGAAGAGCATGTTTTGTCACAGTTGAATAGATGGGACGGTCTTTTTGTTTTCCTTTGCCGCGGCGGCTACTTGAGTGGTTTCCAGTAGTTGCATTTAGATCATCATTCTGCTGACAACGGTCAGCTATGCCACACCTTCTCGTTTTTGTTTCATCTGTAGTCTTCTTTGCTGCTTCTTCCACACTAGAATCTTCCCATGTTTTCCCTGCGTTCTCCCGTCGTAAGTCCAGTGGTGCTTTCTTCTGAATCCCCCCCCCCCTCCCCCGCCCCTTTCCTTGATTTTTTACAATGTTAAAATAAGTTTCTGACGTTTTGTCCTCTTTCCATTTTCCTTCCGTTCATTCTGCATTTTAATCTTTCTTCACTTCATACTCGTTAGCCTTCATTCAAAACGGTTCTCACTAATCCTGCCTCTCTTAATGATGTTGCCATAACACTTTTTGTAGATAACAATAGATCTTTCTTTTCACAGCAATGACGCTGTTTCGGTCTAAAGAGGAATCTGGAAGCAAGATATGAAGCGGGTCTTGTGCGAAAGCCTCTGCAGATATCATTCGTGTAAGCTTACACCTCTTTATTAAGAAATATCGCTGGCCAGAGCATCACCACACTGGAACCTAAATAATAGTCAATACAGCCTACTAATTCCCACCAGAATAGCGAACTTTCATGCATAAACTCCACTAAAAGAAGATCGTACCTAGACTTCCGAGTGATCTACTGAGAAACTAAACGTATGTATACCACGGCTTCTCTTCTTGTCTCTCACGTTGTTTCTGTCACCAATGATTGCCAAACTGTACGAGTGCTTCCCACAAAAGCAAACACTGTATTTCATTTAGAATAAAATATTTTAATAAAAGTCTAGACAATGTCTGAGTTGGGGAAAAAATGTCGGTGGGCAAACAATGGCTAGATAGGAAACACTCAACCACACCTGGTTGTCGAAAACAGAGATGGAATCATGCAAGAAGGCATGAATGGTGGCTCAGTGCTACATACACGTTCAAGACCAACAAAACATTCGACGGGCAAGCAACAACTGTACACCTGAATCCACGAGAACTGAACTGCAATATTCATGTACAACAAGAAGGGCAAAGCCCATACGACTCACATGCTTGACCTTGACCTTAATATGACCTTGACCTTCAGGTGACCATCAAGGTCAAGGTCAAACAGCTACACCTAGCAATGACATCATACACTAAGAAATGCTTTACACATTTTTCCTACCAAAATACATGTGGCCTTGACCCAAGGTCAAGGTCATCCAAAGTCATGCAACACAAAGCTGTTAATTCAAGACATAGGAAGGACAATGATGCTTATTGGCACTTTCTACCATGAGATATGGCCACTTTTAGTGGTTCACTACCCCATTTTGGTCACATTTCATAAGGGTCAAAGTGACCTTGACCTTGATGATATGCGACCAAATGTGTCTCATGATGAAAGTATAACATGTGCCCCACATAATTGTTAAGTTTGAAACAGTTATCTTCCATAGTTCAGGGTCAAGGTCACTTCAAAATATGTATAAAATACAACTTTGAAGAGCTCCTGTGACCTTGACCTTGAAGCAAGGTCAACCAAACTGGTATCAAAAGATAAGGATTACTTTGCCCTATATACCATATATAGGTGAGGTATTCAATCTCAAAAACGTCAGAGAAAATTGAGAAAATGTGAAAAATGGCTGTTTTTTAGACAACATTTATGGCCCCTGCGACCTTGACCTTAAAGCAAGGTCAAGTCACTATGTATGTCATCATACACCATCATGCCAAATTGGGTATTGATAGACTTAATAGTCTCTGAGAAAAATCCAACGTTAAAGTTTTAAACGGACGCCTGGACTCCCGGACGCCCGGACGCCCGGACGCCCGGACGCCCGGACGCCCGGACGCCCGGACGCCCGGACGGACGAAACGGGTGAGTACATAGACTCACTTTTGCTTCGCATGTGAGTCAAAAACAGGGCTCGAGTTATTATCAAACCAATTACTAAATAGAAATAATGTCCATCAGCTTGAGAAAACTGCAATAACTTCACTGACAACGGAAATGCAAAGTCTGGGAAATATAGACGCACTTATATATTTAAAAAAAGAGTTATCACGATACATTGGTGAACAGAATGGAATAATTATCGTGCGCATTTAATCATTTCTGCCCCGCATTTTTTTAGGGGGGAGGGGGGGGGGAGAAGGACAAAAGGGGGAGAGGGGGAGGAATTTTTTAAAAATTTAAGACAGTTATACGTATTTTTCAAGCAACGTGAAAAATGTTATTGAAAATAGTTGTATATTTATGGCGTTGAATTAAAAACGTTACACGTATGTTTGTGTGACTAGTTTCAGTAAACACCTGGGTACACATTAGTTTTGTTAAAAGAAAAAAAATCATCATATTACTTCTCTCGAGAAGCTACACATACATACATGTATTTCAGCAGTTTAGTTATTATTAATCGGATGTCCACATTAATAACTTACAGCAAAATGTACAAAGACTATGTTACATTGTAAATGTCAAGGCACGAAAAGCTCCACTTTCCTTGTGCAGATCGTCAACAATGAGCAGCACTACTCCACTGGGTGAAACATTACATTGATACGGATTGCGTGCAAGCGCCGTTTAATCTATATTTCTTTATCAAGCAATAACAATGTATGGAAATGCTCATTCTTTCATACTCACAGCAAATAGACATTGACAAATCTACCTGTTTTCAAATTATTAAAAGCATAGAAAGCTGCTCTTTATTTTTGCGGCGTAAATAGTACATGTTTCAAGTAGCTTTCGAAGCTCTGCTCAACAACAGGAGCAAAAGCACAGAAAAACATAGAGGGCTCTGAAAGAGTCATTCATTGAAACACTTCGACAATGGCACTGGACAGGGGTCACTCATCATCGTCATTGAGTCCGTCACTTTTGGCACTGGTGCCAGGCCTGGCCCCAGGACAGTTCTGGTAAGTCAGGACGCTGTCCGCGTGGGTCAGCGCGGCCTTGTACAGGAAGGCGTACTGCTCCTGCAGAAGAACCAGGACGTCAGCTTGGAAAGTCTATTGGGAGTTTCAATGATGAGGGGAAGATGGGGTTGTGAGGTGAAGTACGGTGAGGCAATATAAACGAGGTGAGAAGAAAAGAGATGAGGCGAATGAAGATAGGATGGGGCAATGCGAGATGGAATGAGCACGGATGTGGTGCTTGTAGTTGAGGCGGGATGAGGTAAAGTGAGGTGAAATGAAGTACAATGAGGTTGAAAGAGGTCAAATGAGGTAAAGTAAAATTGAGGTGGGGTAGGTGGGATTAAATAAGACACAGTAACGATACAAAAGAAAAATCCACTGCAATGTACATCTGCAGGTGTCAAGCTGCACGGGGCAATTGTTTTGACGAGATAAAGCAGACGAGATAACGCAGACGAGATAAAGCAGACGAGATAAAGCAGACGAGATAAAGCAGACGAGATAAAGCAGACGAGATAAAGCAGACGAGATAAAGCAGACGAGATAAAGCAGACGAGATAAAGCAGACGAGATAAAGCAGACGAGATAAAGCAGACGAGATAAAGCAGACGAGATAAAGCAGACGAGATAAAGCAGACGAGATAAAGCAGACGAGATAAAGCAGACGAGATAAAGCAGACGAGATAAAGCAGACGAGATAAAGCAGACGAGATAAAGCAGACGAGATAAAGCAGACGAGATAAAGCAGACGAGATAAAGCAGACGAGATAAAGCAGACGAGATAAAGCAGACGAGATAAAGCAGACGAGATAAAGCAGACGAGATAAAGCAGACGAGATTAAAAGACATTTTCGTGCCTTGAATGCTTTCTAAACGCTATATCAGCCAAGGTTTTAAATTCGTCACAAAATTAAAGAAAAAGTTTACTTTCTCAAACAGCAAGCACTTGTTGGCAATTGCTCGCACGCAAGAGTCCACGCGCGTATGCACATGCGCGTGTGCGTGCATACACACACACATACCCACATACACACGCGCGCGCGCGCGCGCACACACACACACACACACACACACACACACACAGAAACACACAGGCGCGCGCGCGCATTCCCAGATGGCTTCGAAGTATCTCGCAGAACTTTAAGCTAATGATATATCCCCCTACAATTTCATTATAAACAATCGAAGTAGTCTACCTCCTCATTTTAATTAGAGACAGCCATCACTGAATAAAAGTCATTGCCTGAGTACACCTTCATGACCCTACCTTGGTTGGCACAGCCTGTGGTCTGAC